>JAQGAF010003611.1:0-16916 GCA_034687865.1 Kryphioiulus occultus
TCATCCTTGCGCAGGGGCCATGCTAATCTTCTCTGTATCGTTCCAATTTTAGTATATGTACTGCCGAAGCAAGTACAACTAAGTGTAGCGAGAGCAACGTTTATATACCTACTGCTTTCTCCGGAGGATAACCTTGTGGGTAAGAGATCCATTATAGACATTCATCTCGCATGTTTTAATAGATATATCACGGTCTTCGCCTTCACAAATGATACAATTTCTCCCTACTTACAATTATAGTCTCCATTAAATTTCATATCATAAAATGAATTTAATAAATTCGATGAATTATTCCACATGCTTGATAGCAACCGACGACACTAGCGCCACCTTCTCCCTGAATTTTCTGAACGACGCTGGTTTGGGACTTTCGTAATTCCCGAACGCTCGGCACACAGCGCTATCCCCAGCATGAGTATTGGTGTTTGTGAGCGGGCCTCGCTCTAACGCGTCTTTAGCTGAAGCGCCGCAGCCCCAGTCGCGACAACGCCAGCGGCCTTTCACAAGTCTCATAAAAAGGTTCGACGTCCAGGTGATAAGTTTGAACTTTTGCGGGATTTTCAGCATTTTCTCCGCGGTTCCCGTCGCCATCGTATTACGTCGTCCCCGAAGGTTGGGCCCAAGCACCGGACGCTTCAGCCACGTCCGAAAACGATAGCATCCTCAGGAAAATTCGGCAAAAATGGCCCAAATGGCCAGGTGTCAAACTGGGCCACCACACGGGTGACCGAATTCGGGCTGGAATTCCGTATTCGTGAACTTTATTTCTGCGAAGTGTGCAACACCGCGCGAACTCTGACCCCCGAGGACGGCCCTGTTGATTTGGATGCCTGGGACGCTTGGGAGCAGTTGAAGAAATTCGGGGACCCCCGGGCCGAGAGGTATTTTTTCGGCGATTTTTTGTCGGGAAAAGCCCGGATGGCGGACTAGTCATCGTCGCCGTGCTTTGACCCCAGCCCAGTCTGAACCCTACCGAAGACGGGCTTGAGGGTTCTTTTCGAGAGCATTTCGGAACCCCATGTACCCAGGAATCATGTCTTCCAACACAGGCGGAGAATGGATAAAAGATTTTCGTGGTCGTATTTCCCAAGGACCAACTACATCCACCCCGCATCCCCGCGTCGCCAGCTCGTCTCGGCTTTCAACCAGGCGGACGCCTTCCCCATGTGAGTTTCCATTGAAGTTTTCATTTTTTTTTATTATGTGCGAAGTGCTTGGTTTACGACGCGCTTGCCACCTGTTGATGCTTCCCTGTTTGGGGGTCAACTTGATCGGCCGAACGTCACCCTGACGTACCACAACACGGGCACGTGCATGCCAACGTTGATAAGCGCAGGCATGTTAATGGTCAGTGTGAAAAAGTTTGAAAAATTGGGATAAATTGACAATTTATGTGAAAATCCATTGGAAATGAATTTCACGAGAAATCCAGCTTAAAACTGAGGAATTCCCCTCCACAAAACGTACTAAAATTTGATTATTTTTACCGCTTTTTTTTAATTGCCTGTGGCGCTCTTTTGAAAACTATCATTGCCATGAAAATAAACTTGAAATCATTTGTGGTCGAATTCAAAAAAATCGTCCACATTAAATTTTTCACCTTGCCATTTTTTTTAGAAAAGCAAACTGAAATCCACTATTTGTGGTCTAGTTTTCTAAAAAAAAATACCTATGGCTTTCTCAATATTGTAGGTAGGTCGCGTCCTGTAGTTTGAGATGCAATTATGGTAAAACTCTTGAAATGGCTATTATTTCAAAAATATTAGGTAAAAACGTGATAAAATGTAAAAAATATTCTTGGATGTGAAAAATGTGAAAAATATTCTTGGATGTGAAAAAATGTGAAAAATAGTCTTGGATGTGAAAAAATGTGAAAAATATTCTTGGATGTGAAAAAATGTGAAAAATATTCTTGGATGTGAAAAAATGTGAAAAATATTAGATTCTTGGATGTGAAAGGTATTAGATTCTTGGATGTGAAAAATATTAGATTCTTGGATGTGAAAAATATTAGATTCTTGGATGTGAAAAATTGTGTACCAACTGGCGACTTGCCTGTATTACTCAGGACACACCAAACTCAAATCTAGTGTTAGAAACTGGGTAATGACTGTGTGTATTCCGCTTGGTAATGGAAAACCAGATTACATATGTATTTTTCTCATATGTATCTTTGTGTCGCTCTCTACGTAACCGCATTTTTTTTAATTATCGCGGAAAAACGCATTACAAAAATAACTTCATTGTTTAAATAGTTAATATCCCAAGTAACGGGATCTATTCAAATCCACTTATTTTCCACGTTAAAAATCCAAAGGCCATTCTTGTAAGTTTGACTTCCCCCAACACCTATCACTTAGAAAAGGCACTGTTGCGGTTGTGCGCCTTCTTCCCGTATTTCCAATAGTGTATAGCCTACATGCATTTGTAAGAAAAAATGCTATGCTTTGCTTTCTCTAAAACGAATTTAAAACACTGGCGTATATTGTAAAATCAGTTTTTGCAATGAACGCTCTGGTTTGGTTAGTAAAACAGGAAAAAGTTTGTCAGAAAAATGGAAATTCAATTATGGTTGGTAAACTATACCGTATTCTACTGATGCAAATGTACTCTGATTATCCGGTCAACGTTTTGCCCTATGAAATATCCCAGCTCATTCGGATCCATATTATTGGTCTTAGTCTTTGCATGCCATCAGACGTTGGAAAGGATACAAGAAATTCAATTTAGATTTATATAACAAGGATGATGGCAAGCATAATAGGGGCCTGCAGTAATGTGGTGGCAACTGCCGATTAAATTGGGTTGGCGGATTACACCCCCCCCCCCCCACCATATGGTTGCTGGCTGTAGGGTACTGACTTGAATTTAAATTGAATATCTGGTCTACCAGGCCGCAATCATACTATAATTGTTGTTTTTCAAGAAACCAATAGTAAAAACACATCTTAGTTTTGACAGTAACGAGTTTTGGCAAGGAAAATACTGTATTTCGTAAGTGCGCATTCCCAATTTAATTTTTCTCTAACCTCCCTTCCATTCCTAATTTTTGACCCCGAATTCTTTGCTTTTTTCATGATTTTGATATATTCATGTCTGGCTTTTAAGATTGCTTTGGTAAAAGCTACTACTGCATATGCAGGCCTACAAGAATTTTATGGAGGAGGGTATAACCGGAAGTGACGTAATCACTAAAGGGGTCAGCTCGTACATGTATCTACCTGCGTCGGCTGACACCTGTTTGGAAAAATTTATTTTCTGTCGTGTTTTAGGATTTTGTGATTTCACGGTGATTGCCAAAGCGTTTCAGTATTTGGTCACGAAAATGAGTAATTGAAGTAAATACCGTAAAAAATAAATTCGCACGTCTCGTGCCAGTTTTGATGGGGGACGGGGTGGGCCAAATTGGCTGTCAGTCTAATTTGCCTCTTTTAGACAGTAAATAAGTATCTGGTACAAGATGACGTTTTTCTTAATAGGCAGCATCTGCCAGATGGCTGGTCCCTGTTTATGGCCATCTTTGAGAATATAACATTGCGAAGATGGAAGATGTCGAAACTGGGATCTGTCTGCTTGAAAATTCTTTTCAACTACAATTTCGAGAAGTTATTTGCTCAATGCATTGCCATGCCTTTTATTGGCCCTAGTCATTTCCAACACTACTGTAGATGAGGAAATCCTTTTTAATGATCATTTCGATTAGCCTACGCTCGATCCATGATGTCAATTTTTAAAACTTCCGGCTAGAGCTGATGTCATTTAAATCTTTTTTTATCCGGTAGAAGGCCGTGAAGAGTTCGTATTGCTGGTCTAACGCCACCTAGGCCTATTGGAATGGAAACTATTAAATAAGAGGTGACTAAACACTGGTTGCCAATATATGGCACAGCTGTCTGGAACTGAAACTAATTTCTTTAAAAACTGAAGATAATTGGCCTATATGCGTGCTAGATTCTGTTGCACATCTGGGGAAATGTGGAAATACTAGGATTAAAAACAATTGGAAAATGTGAAAAAAAACACAAGGTATCCCCATTAAAGTTTGATTTGATAATTCGCTGGTAACTCGTCTACCCATAATATCCTTTCAGAAAAATAGATTTTGAAACTGCGATGAAAAATCCATATTTTTGTGGGGGTACTTTTCTGAAAATTAAAAAGCATTTCAGGTCAGCCTATCATGGTTGTACTTGATTATGCCAAATGTATTGAACTGAATAAGAAAGAACAATTTCGTCAACTGCTTTCTTTGACCTTTCAAAACTGCTTGGTCATTTTGGCCCGATTTAAGCCACTTAATGGAGAAAGAAATACCCATGCACATGAAGACTGGTTATGTGGCTTTTGAAAAAATGACTAAATCGCTTTGATGCATCAGAATTTTGCATTTGCTTCAAGAACGCACATCTCAGTTAAGAAGACCAAGCTAAGAACATTGGTGATTAGTTCTTTTTCAATGGCACAAATGACCTCCTTGCATCGAATTTCAAGATTTCTACTGCAAAACAGTTAATTCATCTATGTCTTTGTTCCCATTGCCCTGCCGATGAAGAAAGTAACGTCCAGCTGTTGCACTTTTCAAACAAAATTTAATGGCATGACTGAAATAAATAGTCTAAGATGAACAAATACTGGATCTAGGCTACGCTTCGAGCGAGACAAAGATTGCCAGAGGAAGCCCTTTATTATCACAAATGGCAGAAATTTCTTTTCTGCAAATGGCCGGCGCTTGCTTCCTGGTCACCAAAACCAGCAGTTTTTCCTGCGGGTTCCTGGTACTCGGCCACAAATTCCTTCATCACCCTAGATAAGGACACTTTAAAATGTTCTGTGCAGACAATTATGCGATTATCCAACTGTGCAGTTCACACCAATCTTAAACGGTTTGCCTACATGTAAGCAAAATAATGTGCTTTGTTGCACGTGGCGAGGAAAATAAACCAATCTGATCAAGTATAGGCACGTGTAACGTATTTTTGGATGTTCAGGTTAAGTCAGTTTCCGCTTCCTTCCCAGCTATAAAGGCAGATATAAATTACTAAAACTGTGTGTTGTCAGAGAGGAACATCCCTCCTCTTTCTCTGCAAATTTGGTTTTTCTAGCAGTGCCACTTCCTTAAAATCCAGGTTCAGGTCTAGCAAGTTTTTCAGCAAGCTGACGTCGTGATTTAGGTGGTTCTCGTTCTCCTCCAACTTGTTCATGGATTGAGAGATGACGTTCAACTAAAAACAAGAAAAGAACATAAGACTTTAAAACAAGGCTACCGACATCAGGCACCGAACGAATAATTTCCCTCATCCTAGTTGGCCATATTCCCGATTCATTTTTTTATCCTATTTGATTGCTTTCTTGGAGTCTTTGACTACCAGCTGTCCGGAGTGCCTAAAAACTACCTTTTCCTCCTCCATTTAGTAACTACGGAAATGCTTAACCCACTGTTCTACCTTTACACCATCTAGCAATCCACTATATTCTCAGATGTGTCACTATCAGTTAGTTACATCAATGGGCGCACTATTAGTGCCGGTTTGTCTTAAAACCATTCTGAAACTCATTTTTTTGCTAAAGCTAAAATGCACGGTCTTATGACGTCTCTAGCTTGAATTCGGATGTGAAAAACCATAGATTGGCTAGAGATAACGTGAAAGGAGAATTTCAATAACTGTTATATTCACCTCGCCAATGTATCCCTGTATGCGCTTCAACTTCTGCATTTCATCAAACCTGTGCTTGACGTGATGGGTGAAGTACACGACTACGATGACGGTGGCGAGGACGGCAATAGCAGACAAAGTGCTTGCATGGCAGCGACGCATTCTCGCCACATTTGCTCATGTCGAAAAGAATGGGTGCTGGGGAAAGTGGCGGCAGTCACTGAGCTCAGTGCCCCCATCCAAACACTTTGTTACGTAGAAAAGCGCCACCTTAAAATATGAGACAAACAATATTAATGCGACTTGACCACATGAAAATGAACCCATACTCAGTAACAGGTTGCTTTCAATAATGACAGTTATCTATTAACCAACGCATTTACGTAGGTGTTAGCTATGCATACATTATTGCAAACTACGAAATGCTAATAAGACATACATGTAAGGGGGCGTAAAAATGGTTGAAACAATTACACCATTCTGATACGACCTACTTGGCATTGAAAGCAGGCCTTAATACTGTTCGCCAATTGTTCTGGGTCGCAAAGGTTCCGCATTTAAAATTCATGCTGTGATATGTAAATTAAAAGGCCAATCAGGTCGACGAATGTCACACGCGTGGAACAACTCGTTAAATGTTAGTAATGAGGAAGTCTTTATAATTCCAAACCTCTCAAGTTCTCAACATAGAAATGCTAAATGGATGACGACATGTTTATGAAGAATTTCAAGAAATCTCGAAATCTGATCATTTTAGGATTTCAGAATGTGAACATTTAAAAACAGATGTTATGTGGGACAAACAGTTCGTGTTTTTATTATTTTCTCAGAAAGTGTTAGCTCACTCAATTTTAATTTGACGATTTAAAAAAAAACGGGATCACTTCCTTTGATGTGTGATTAAAAACAGTTGCTGTCTTGAAAAACGTTTGTTTAGATTAGCATAGCTTCAGATAATACGTGACTGAAACGTTCTATCATGAAAACATTAAACAAATTAATGTATTAATTTAATTCTACTTTGAGTCTTTGACAAGCATACACTAAGAGCAAGGCATGAGGAGTAAATGTTAAATATTTATGCTACCAGTATTAGCATAAGTAAATAACTTAATACTTGTTTATATTTTTTTTAATTTGTTTTGTAAGGTCAGAATTTTGCATTAATTCTAGTTTGGTAAATGTGAATGGTAGCTTGCGACATCCAATATGGCGCCGAACTACCAAGTTGGCATCATTTATAGACTATACGTTATGAGTTCTCCATCAGCTTACAATAAATAAATTGGAGGTTTACCCTTGCAATGCATGCTGCTGGCGAGTTCACAATCGGTCTGACTTTACAAATTCCCATTTACACCATTTAACAACAAGGCGTTTATGGCATACAGTTTTTGAATTTAAAAAAATATTTTAGCTGTACAGCTCGTCGATTTGCCACATCGACGTATGGCCTATAGCAATATGTGATGTTCGTCAACCAAGTTCGACCGAACGTAATAAAATCCTTCACTTAAAGACAGGACGTAAAAGGTCAATTAAAGAAGGAAATCAGAAGTAAATGAGATTGAGTACGTGTCAGACCCATTTTCGCAGTTTGCCACCTGGCTTTCTCCCTAGGTGAAGCGCTTGTTTGCGAAGCAATAACTTACCGGGATCGGAGAAATTAGATCAAAACATGTCTTCGTTGTCAACTGTCTATGAAACCGGCGTTATTTAACGATCGCTTAAGGTTTTACCGCAAGCAGGAAGCCAACGCCAAACTTTGAGAGATTCGGAGAAAAATCCACTTTCGTAAAAGATTTCAGTCCCTGATTTGTGCTGCCACTAGCGAGGAATCAAGGAGGAATAGGTTCGCTGTGTACGGAGACCTGAGGGGGCCGGTACTTTTGGCATTTCGATGTACGGAGTCTTGCTGAGGACTCGGGATTCCATTAGTGGCTTTTCGCTCAAATTTAATCAACATAAATATGAAGCTCTCTTCAGTTTTTAACTACGATAACTTACATAAGATTGAAATTATTAATATAAAATTTTTTATTGCGTTTTTTACAGTGTTTGTTATTTGCATGGTTATTGTTGTTTTATTTTGCCTTAGTTTTCTGAATCTGGATAAATCGAATCAACTTAATTCGTAAGAAAACTTACACAAATATTGAAGGTTTAGTCAGGTGAGATTTCACGACGAGTTTCATTATATATGAAACTTAAAAATAATCGAAATAAAATGTATGAAACTTGAAAATAATCGAAATAAAATCAGTTGGAAATGCCTGAATGGAACTCTTTATTTAAAATTTAAATGAAACAAATGTAGTACTGCTCTTCCTGAAAGTTTTACATTATACTTGCACTTGAGTAAGAGAATTAAATGAGAGAAAAAGAAGAGAAGACACATGTCATGTATGTAGCTTGAGTGTTTGAATGCCCAACATTGTCCATGATGATTCTCATAATTATTTATTTTTAATGTTAAACTAATAATGTTAGTTTATTCGTTGGAAATTTAGTATTTTACAAATCCCAATGATCCAGTGTGGGGTCGTCATGGCCATTAATTCTTTACCAAGTAAAATACGCCAAGTTAAAGACTTCTGTTCTTTAAATTGGAATTACATAACATTTGTAAATGTGTGACATCCTGCATATTGAGGAAACTATTAAAAACCAGAACTTAGAGGAATTGAATGTTTCTTTATTTCTGCTTTATAATTAGAAATCGTAAACAATTCAACTTCAAACATGTAGCCTATTATTTCATTTTGAAATAATACCGACTTTAGCATCTTTGTTGTGCAGAAATAATGATTTACTTCGTAAAATGATGTCATTTTTAAAACTTTATTCCTTAGTTACAAGGATCAATATCAGTCAGGGTGAGAGTTCATGTCCTGTTCATTGAAGTTTAAAACTATTGTTTTTCCAACAAAGATGACCTCAATCTTCCTTGTTTATCAATTTCGGTATTATTCTTAAACTTGGACATAAAGCACCATATATGGCTTGCTATGCTTGGTATATACACCGTACATGTGCATGTATGCAAGTTGTAAGTGGAACGTTGAAGAGCGGAATTTTACAAAATTATGGCATCGGAGTGTAATGTATGTATTGTACGTAATTTCAAGGATTTATGAAAATTATTCATCAGTTCAATTGATAACCATTTATATAATAATAAATATAACCATTTATATAATAATAAATATAATTATTTAGCTTTAAGAAGGTTTTGAAGCTGCTGTCGTATTTGTAAATGTTGATACGTGTAGATTCTGTTGAATTTCCCTTGCAATCTAGAAGTGAAGCAGCAAAATATTCAAATGATAATGCTTCATCGCAATTTTCGATATTTTTAATACATTTAGTATTACCTGCATGCACATGCGTCCGTCCAATCACTGTCTCAAACAAATTATGCGAAATATTTAATTTCTCCAAAATTAAAAAATGGTGAATTTTTACTTAACAATCTAAATAAATGAATTCGGATTTTGCGGAAAATCTCCTCGCACAGACATTTGCTATTTTTTTTAAATAGTTACAAACTTACGATGAAAAAGCTTTCAAACAGTTCGACCTACTAAATAATTAATTTTAATATTTTGGAGTGGATTAAGTACACGTATAAATCTACTATCTGCCATACAGTAGGCTACATGCCTACATGTTAGTTCAGGGTATCGGAATTAGTCACGATTGAATTGTCAGGAGTTAAAGTGTATTGCAGTAAAAGTATGAAGCAAGGCTATTTCTCGTGTACAGTGATTGGTAAAAGTGCATCGGACATTTGGATCTTGGTCACTATTTGTTTCGTGCGCATTTAGTTCCTGTATTCCATTGTAACGATTTCCAAATGTTGGACTGGTTAGATGTGTTCCAAAAATCATTACACTTTCCTTAGTTGAACAATTCAAATGCTTTCAAAAGTAATGGTGCGGGGCGATCGAAATTCTCATCACTGATGAGTGAGTCATGTGATGTAGGACATTTACAAGACCTTAATCTGCAAAAGGGCATTGTGAGTTTTCACAATTCCTGTACACGTGTTAGTGATGTGGTCATTTGGACATCAGCCTTGACCAAAGACCAAAACATGTTTTAAGACAATAGACGCCTCTATGACGTCTTCAAGAAAAAAGGTTTAAAAGAGACGTTCAAGTCTTCAATTTTCAATATTCTGGAAATTCATTCCGTGTTAGACGTTAATTTTACTCTCCAAAAGTAGGCATTTTTAATTTATTTCCTGCAGTTTCGAGTCGGTTTACAAGTAAGTCAATCTTGTTTAGTAAGTCTTTATCCTCATAATTGCAATGTTAACATTTGGAAATCAACTCTATTAGAGTAAAAATGGTTAGTACAACTTAATGGGTTGTACTTTTTGTCAAGCTAAGTTGCAGTTAATGTACAAAACATGCCAAATAATGTATGTAATACGAGTTGAAGTTTAATGCATGAGAATAAGTTTCAACTGGTTTCGTTTCTTTTGAAAACCAACATTTCGAGCTTATGCATGATAAGATTGGGTTTTACTATTAATAGCATGCGTGAGCGATTTTAGAAGTATTAACGTTGCAGATGTTGGACGTAGAATTGACTCTTAATCAGCATGGGATGCATGAAGGTATGACAACAAAAAGTTCCCGTAAGGGTCCTTAATTTCAAAATTTGGAAGAAAAAAATGCTAATTTGGATCCTTTTAAATAGCTCTAAATCAAATCTTAAGACCTGATATACATGTAATATAAGATGAAAAAAATTAAGACTAATTGTAATAAGAGTATAAATTACACTTTTTATTTCATACATGACTTTAAAACACTAAATTCAAAGTTTACAATAAACAGCAGGCTTAAAACTGTATGTGTGGAAATCCTTATAGTCGCCTGTGACTGGCATTACGTGATTTATTGTGTTTTTTTAAGCACAATAATACTGTAATTTAATTGCCATTGCAATAATTCTCGCAACCGAATTACTATAGCCCCAAATTTGTAGTATCATTAATGCAGAGGATATTTTCGGCAGTGTTATTAAGGAAAAGATTGATTAGATCTTTGAAATAACCTTGATTATCATTTACAAAATACCCTAACACGGTGATGGCAATTAGTTTACATAGTTTCAGTAAAGTTTGCATTAATTTTTTGAACATGCATGCAGAATGTTAGGAAGCATGTTACTAATGGCAATGTTGTAGCTGGTTTCACAGGTTTTCGGAAAAGTTTTTATTTTACTTTTCTTTCGTAAATGCATGTCGCAACCTGTTGTAATAGGCGACGAGCAATGGATATCGGGTGAGATTTGAAGTGAAATCGAAAGTAGAAACGAGATTCTTCAGGGTTGGCTAATCGCAAACTTAATTTCAGGTCCAGAACTCAAGTATAGTTGTTTTAGCTTAAAAAGCTCGAAAATTATAGGAAGCTGCGATTGAGAGGATAAAATGGCAGAAGACCGTCGCTATTGGATTAAAATCGATGATATATATAAAGCTTCTCGCGATTATTTAAAACAAGATCAGTTGGATGAAGGTAGGATTCTTGGTACGAACAATATAAACGCACTAGCGATGAATCCTGGCCTGGAACTTGGTTGCCCAGCAATTCGGAGGTTCTGCAAAGGGTTTGAGCAGCTTGGCTGTACGGACTTGTTAAACCAATCGATGTTTGCCTTTCATGGCACGAACGCTTTCCATAATGTCGTTTCCATTATGCATTATGGATTTGATGTAGCTTGCCGCAGGTATATCTAATTAAGATGAATGTTATGTGTTGTTTACCCTGTGCTCTAACGTTTGTGGCATCGCATGTAAACAAAATGTGGTATCACATTTGTGGTTTTGGTTTTATTCAGAATTTGTTTTGGGAAGACTTGGGCTTTTTAAATCTACATGCACACTTTGAATTCTTTACCATCAGGAACATTCCTTTCACCTCTGCTTACTGCTAAGAACAGCCGTGAAGACAATATCTTGTAGGGGTTTAAAAATAGTTTACCATATTTTTGTTTTAACAAGTGAATATGTGAAGTTAATTTTCCACATGTAATCGCAGAATCCCTTCGTACGGTAAATGACATTGGGCACTGCGTAATATTGACCTTTTTTAAATTGTTTAAAAAAAATGATCTTTTAAAAAAGCAACAACGCTTCCATCAGAACGGCCTCATGCATAACAGTTTTTATTTAAAGACCTATTATGCGTTATGAAATGCAGATCGATAGGGTTTCAACTCAATTCTAATGCAAAATAAATAAAAAAGTGCATCAATTATGAAAGTCATTTTAATTAAATTAAATGTACTTTGAAGCTATGTTATTTGCCCACGATAATAAAACAGGTAATATGATGCAATTTTTTTTATTTATTTAGCCTTACAATTGCGTTCAAACCTATCGAGTTTCATTTCATAATGCATCTCCAATGCATCGCCCATAATTGACAATAATACCACGATATTTCAAAGGACACCCTATGCATTTTTGTATGTAAGAAATAGCAAAAATGCTGTAGCTTAATTAAGTGTCACTTCACAAAATTTAGCTTCCTCCATCATCATGGAATGTCGTATTACGCATGAATGTAAGCAGTATTTTGCACCACACAGTCCCATGTCCTACAATGCTGCATGCTGCCTGATACATGGGTAACCCTGATAAATGTGAACCCAATTACATGCAATGCCACCCTAAGTACCTCGATGTAAGCTTATTTGTACAGCAGAACACAATCTACAATACCTGAGCACTTGTTTCTTTTCTTAGAAGGCAACTTCGCGGCAATGGAGAGTACTTCGGAGTGTCCGCCAGAGATTCCTACCCCTACGCAGGCCTCACTGGCCACCTGATCCTCTGTCTGATCTTGCTAGGCGATCACATCGCTGAATTAAAGGATGGTTTAATGGTAGGGAACCCACTTGATAAGACAAGCACCTATTCACTTCCTGTGCTGTTGGTCACGTATGGGACGAACCCTTTCTCACCTATACGGCTTAAACGTGAAAAACGAGAACAGGTTCCTCACCCGATCTATGTTCCACACTCCAGACAACCTGTCTTACACCAGGGCTGGCATTGGGCAGAGAATGATGGCCATCTGGTACTGCCAATGGCTCACGATACGTCCGTGTTTACGCATGACTGGAGTCGTTCCAAACTTCAAGAACCTCAGACTGATGTATGCAGGGCAAAGCAAATTGAAGCTGAGAATAGAGAAGAACCCCTCTGCGGATGCACTGCGGAGAATCCAATCGGGAGATGGACTCGGGGCAGCGAGTACAAGTCTGAGTGGTTCTGGAAGGCTAATGGAGTCTTCCTTCCGTTTCCACCTGCGATCAACGCCATCATTGATTGCCACTATCGGATCTCAGAGATGAAACTTGGACCTCCCACATGTGGTTTCAAGATACCTGGATTCCGCGATTTTGGCACGCATCGCTTCATCGTTAACTACAACGCCATGACAATCACCAACACCACAACTGGATACGAGAGAGGCCTCCGGCGCAGACGTGACGAC
This sequence comes from Kryphioiulus occultus, assembly GCA_034687865.1. Taxonomy (NCBI): domain Eukaryota; kingdom Metazoa; phylum Arthropoda; class Diplopoda; order Julida; family Julidae; genus Kryphioiulus; species Kryphioiulus occultus. Next base: position 13,172 of record JAQGAF010003611.1, read on the forward strand.
CCGAACGCACCCAAACCAAACCCAAGCAATGTGCTTACTGGCATAAAGAAATGGTGGTTCACACTGTTTGGGCGGGGTAAGACGGCAGCCATTGCCCCTGCCCCAAACAGCGCCATCAATGCTCAACCTGCCCAGGGTTCGACTTCTGGTAACCCTCGAAGAACCCCCGCCCAGGGGTATGGCACCATGGACGCCACTAATGACAATGCTGGACCTTCCACCAGGAGGTCTGGAATCAGGAAGACTCGTGCCACACAAAGCATATCCACACAACCCACTCAGGACCACCATGGAGCAAGTACATCCCAAGCTAATGGAAAGAGACTGTCAGCAATTGCGGAGGAGAGTTCGGAGGGAGCCAGTACCACGTCCAGATCAAACAGCAACCGACCAAGGAGAAGGATCTGTTGCTGCGTGAAATATAGTCGGGTATTTTGGCGTTGGCTTTGTCGTAAATAAGAAATGTGTGGTGATGTGCATGCCTCACTTCGATGAACACTAAGATTTTAACGGGTTTCCTTGTGATTGCGAATTGGCTTGTACGGTAGCCTACCTTAGTAATTGAGAAACCAAATTTGTTCCTAGAATATCAAAGCTATACCCTTGTGATTTTTGTGTTCCTCGAATAACAAAGCTTTAGCATTGTGATTTTTGAGTTCCTAGAATATCAAAGCTTTATCGTTGTGATTTTTGCTTGTCGAAATGTGATGGATTTCTGTGAAACTGAGCCATGCAATTTTGATATCTCAAATAGTTGGAAAATGTATAAGTGCAGGTTTCTAATTCTGCCTCCAATATTACCCGAATTTAAATGTCGGCATTAAATTGCTGGTAATGTGTTCACCATTTTAACCTCGTGTTTTACCACATTTATATTTTCTATTTCTTGTATCTTTGTTTATGACACTTACCCAAATGTTTATAAGATCACGGGCGATGTCTTTGTCTAATTAAACTGCATCATGTGAAATAAACAATGGTAATACAGGATTGTTCGCTTAATTCCTGACTTTTCGGAGAAAATAATAGCTGAAAATGTAGATGCCATTAGGAAGTTTAGAATTGCACTTAATTTATTTTTATGCATTTTTGACAGTTTGTGATGACTCAATAAAATAATAGCCCTGTATACATTTTTTATTTGCATGAGTGAAAATTAATTGTTTAACCTATTTACATGTACATGTATGTACTGAGCGTGCTCAGTCGTTGCCAATTATTGCCAAAGCAAGTGAATTGCTCTAAAATAACAATTAATAATTCTGCCATACGCAGAAATCGAATAAACTCCTAGTTATTTTGTACCAATATTTCTTAAACTTCAGCCTACCGATATTTTAATGCCGTATTTGCATGAAATAAATTACGAATGCTTTTGATTACATAAAATAAAACGATTAGGCGATAAGAACAGAGTTCCTTAGTGCATGTCTAGTGTTTCTGTCAGAAATGCATATTATTGATATGCATGTACATGTATCTACGTTTGAATAAGGAATTCATGTATCTACATTTGAATATTGAATTCATATATCTACTTTTATTTTAAGTGTTCAATTTCACCATGCCCATGACATCATTAAATGCTAATTTTTTGGTATTGTTATAGTGAATATTCCCGAAAGCCACACAAATCAAATACCCAAATCTGTATAAACCTGTTTCTAATTGGAAAAATATTCTTGTAATACACATTGATCGCCATGAATACATGTATATTATACTGTAGAGATCGGACAATATGGTTAGAGTCTGCCACATCGACTTTGATCAACTTCTTAGGGAAACATAAGCTTATGAAAAAGGGCCGAAAGGTCATCTAGGCCACTACCACCGTCTTCTCTGCGCTCAATGGACCGCACAAATCCAGTGCTTTCATTGGTCTGGGTCATTCTCTTGAAGTCAATAATATACGACTGTGTCCTGTTATCGCTATCTCTAGATATGCTCGGTAAACGAATTCTGGAACCGCCATAGTCGCCAACATAATCCTGATAACGGCTTTCGATAGCATCGCTGATTTCACTAGGATAAGGTTTGGTGACACCGCCCTCGTCCTTCCAACACCAGCGATTCTGACCACTGGTCATTCGCTTGATACGTCGCACGTAGCCCGTACCAACGTTCTTCTGGGTCCAATTGGTAAAGTCAATGACATAACTCTGGGGCATGTTGTCGCAGTACCTCGTAATGGGGCCAATAGTGACCCTCGAAGGCCCGTCACGTTGAAATCTCTGGTAATGTCGCTCTATTAAGTCATTCACAGTGGAATCAAAGGGCTCCAAATTACCACCATCTTTGGTCCAGTGCCAAGTGTAGGATCCGCTGCTTCCACCTGGCTTTTGAGCGCCACAGAAAGGATAAGGAATTTGCGCATTGTTACTCGAAATCCAAGGAATGCTTAGTGGGGCGCCATTACCATATGTGATTACCAGAACAGGAAGAACAAACGTGAAATTCTTCGTTATTGGGTTTTTTACCACGTGACAGCCTGCATCGTAGTGTGTGCTCACACTGCTACATTGCAAGATTTGAACAACAATCAGCCGGTCGGTGTTGCCGGAGAAGGAATGCGAGTCGCCAGCAGTTACTCCGAAATATTCACCAGTGCCATGACGCTGTCGCCTGGAAATGGAAATGTCAAATGAATGATGTGGTCGAATATTCATGAAAGCTAGAGCTAATTCAGTAATTTTTAAATCAAGGGCCCTTAATTGCAGCTTGCCTACTGTGTATTTCTAGTAAAGTAGAACCTCACATACAGTAGAACCTCTATAAGTTGACCACCCAATGTACTATATCAAAATGGTCAACATAAGGAGGTGGTCAACATAGGATTTTAAGTGCGTGTACTGCATGGACTTACATTTTAGAGTAATTTTATTCATGAATATTCTTATTAAAATGTTCATAATACAGTACCAGTAATGCTAATGTGCTGCAAATTTATCCAGCAATTACACGTACTGTATATTAGTACTGGAATTTCAATGCAGAAACACTATAATGTACAGTGTACTTAGAAATTTATTTCTGTAAGATTGGAAAGCATATCCATACAAATTTCCTAAATGTTGTGGTAATAAACAGAACAAATCTCAGAAATCTAGAATAAAATTCTGCGATGTTTTACTTTTGAGTTTCCAAATTAAAAAGGAAATTTCCTCTATTTACTGCCAAGCCCCCGTTATACTAAAGTTGTTCAAAATGAACTGTTTTTCCTCTGTTGAGACAGTTACTGTTCAGGGGTGTACAGTGTGTGTTGAAAGCAGCCAATAACTTTAAGGGCGTAAAGGACCCTGACAGGAAGTTGGAATCCAGTTGACCTTGCCATAACGCTATGGGGGCATCTGGCAAAGATAATTTTGCCAATAGAGAATAAATGAATATAATCAAACCTATTTTACCGTTTTCTGCATTTTTTTTAGGGCATCAACTCTTTGTTCCTTTTTCAGCTTCATCCTGTAATTTATTAAAAAACTTAATTGGATAAGCCTTTTGAATTTCGGCACTTGGTCACACTGACGAAATGCGAAACCGGTAGTTGCATTTATTCATTTTCCGTGGCTACTAGCGCAAATTTCACATATTGTAATAAATCTGCATTTTCGATAAACTGTTATAGAATTTATCTGGCTATGATGTCAATACGCGCATTACACGAAATATGTGAAAATGAATTTATACGAAAGGAATTTCCAGAAGCACAGTGCAAAAGCGGTTTCGCATTTCGTCAGTGTGACCA
>JAQGAF010003612.1:0-16913 GCA_034687865.1 Kryphioiulus occultus
TGATGGATTACACCCCCCTACCACATGGTATTAATTTACTGATTGTAGGGTACTGAGTTGAATTGAATTGAATTGAAAGCAAGATATCTCAAAGAAGTAAGATGTCTCATGGATGAAAAATTTCACTCAAGTAAGATGTCTCCAGGGAGTAAAATGTCTCAGAAGATTTCTCACAAACGTACGATGTTTACCAGAAGTAAGATGTGCCATTGATGTAAGATGTCTCATTGATGTAAGATGTCTCATTGATGTAAGATGTCCCATTGATGTAAGATGTCCCGTTGATGTAAGATGTCCCGTTGATGTAAGATGTCCCGTTGATGTAAGGTGTCCCGTTGATGTAAGGTGTCCCGTTGGTGTAAGATGTCCCATTGATGTAAGATGTCCCCATTGATGTAAGATGTCCCATTGATGTAAGATGTTCCACAAAAGTGAGATGCTTCATAGAAGTAAGCTGTTTTAAATATTCTTCACCTCATAGTGAATGTGGTGAGGGTTAACATATAGGGTGTCTAATGGTTGCTGCCAACTTTACAATTTAACAACTGGACAACATCTAATCGGAATTCCACTTTTGTCCATAGACTAGGCAGAACATGTACTCCTCAAATGACCACTGGCAATTACGGTCTTGAAATCACGTACATCATTCAAGGTTGCTGGAGCTGACCTTGTCCTTGTTCAGGCCAACGAATTTCACGCCTTGAAAAATGGACACAGAAATAAATGTGATAAATGTCACTGGGTTGCCCTCGTTAAAGCAGCCAGATGAGAAAATAGTGAATGTCACAAGTGGAGCACTCGTTGGCACCTATTTTTTTCAGCGCGGAACCATTAATCAAATTTTTTTTTGGAAAAAAAAGTAATGTGTGGCACACAATAGGATGCGAGATGTCCAGCAATTTTTTCATTTTTTGTTTTAGTATTTTTTAAGAAAAAAAAAGCCAAAAAATAGCAACGATGATGGCAGTTATCAAGATGTACCAAAAACCAGCAGGTGTCCATTAACAATTTTTCGTGTTTTTGGTGAATTGACCACCAGGAAGTCAACCGAAAACAGCAAAAATCAAACCATGGGTTTTTTTCTTTCCAGAGATTTGAGAATAGAATTAAGATGTCTCATAATCATAGACTAAGCCTCAGAAGTAAGACGTCTCACAGACGATGTTTCACAGAATCATATTATTCCACATTCAATTCAATTAAATTCAGTAAGCCACTGTCATCAAGGATGTCTATTGGGTACATTTTAATAAAGCAAGAGGTCTCAAAGAAGTAAGATGTCTCATGGATGTAAGATTTCTCAGAAGTAAGATGTCTCAGAAGAAAGACATCTCAGAAGAAAGACGTCTCAGAAGAAAGACGTCTCAGAAAAAAGATGTCTCAGAAGAAAGATTTCCCAGAAGTAAGTTGTCTCAGAAGAATATGTCTCATTGGACCCAGGAAGCCAAAGAAACAATAATGATGTTGCACCCTGTATTCACTTTATTCCAAACACTTATTCCCTTGTTTCAAGTTATGATATCAACTGTTTTAAAAAGTGTGACACCCTGTAGACCCCTAGGTGTTCAAGAATTATTGTTGCCATCAATAAACTTAAAACAACGACAATACCATGTTTAAACACTTTGGTAGCCCATAACTGGCCACGAAAACAATGGATTTTTTAAACCACAAACCTCAAAATCATGATATTTTTTCCGAATTAAGATCCGAATCACGAATTAAGATAACTGGTCAACCATCATCACGACTAGACCTGGATCATCTCGACTTGACCTCGATCATCTCGAATCACGACATGATGACAATGTGTCAGCCATATTTTTGTTGTAAGCCAAGTGAGCACGAAAAGAAGTATCATAGCATCATTAATATGATATAAAATGTAATAAAACGCAACGATGACCACGTCCTTCATCCGTGACATTAGTTAAGCGTAACCTTGACCATCATCAATTTTCGATAAGAACCATAAAAGAGGGTCAAGCCGGTCAGCGTTCTTACCTTTAGACGAAAAAAGTCGTGTTTTTATTTTTTTTTTAACTAGAATTCATTCACTGTCCTGGTCCACGTTCACTTCCTGGTGGTCAAGCAATATCACGCACATATCAAGAATTCATTTTATTTTATTTTACTTTGAAGTTAACTGTGAAGTTAGTTAATTTTGTATTGATCTTAAATACATAACTGGTATCCTAGAACCTCCAATTAAAACTGTCATAAAATTTGGAAGAATTTTATTGAAATTCTGCTGAATTTGTTGAATTTATATGAAATTGATTGACTTTGTTGAATTTATATGAAGTTGATTGAGTTTGTTGAATTTATATGAAATTTATTGAATGTGATGACCTTTGTATTAGTGCTGAATTTTATCGATTAAGACGATATATCGATTACCGATTCGACCAGCTATGGAATTTAAATACCCAATACCAGCAGTAAATTGCTATAAAAGTTCAAAGTCAATTTCATCACATAAAGAAACACAGAAAAATGAAGTAAAATTGAAAACTGTTCATTTCAATTCATCGACATGATCACTGCAGTAAATTAAATAATAAATACAGTAAGTCGAGCTTAAATAAGCCCAAGAAATAATAACAAAAAAAAACACAAAATGGCGGATTGCATCAAGCTTCAATTAGCTCCACTTTCCTAAGTGTCGATTAAGGTCACTCTAATGGGAGATTGGTGCAATTGGTCACGGTGAAAGTAATACTATGGCCCAATGGTATTTCGCTAAAAACCACTAAACACGTTGGTGTTGAGACACCTAGTGACGGATTTTTCGAAGTTTGCAACCATATTTTGGCAGCAGAACAGAAGTGTCTATTAACCACCAACGCAAATAAATATTCAATAAATTAAAATAAATAAATGTGATAATTAAGATGTGCGTTCAGCAATGACAAATTAGTCTCTGGGGAAAAATAACATTTTAGCTCGATTGTAGTCAAAGCTGAAAACATTTCAACAACAAAAATAAGCTCACACTACATTCCCCTAATGTCCATAAGGTACATTTCCTCAACAAGCATCACAGCTGATTAAAAGAAGCATAAATGATCAAATTTACTAAAATTTACCATAGTTCAACACTGACATGTTCAAAAAAAACTTTTTTTTTACATCTTCGGTTTTGATTATGGTCAACCATAGTTGCTCGATTTTTTTTAACAATTTCTGATGAAATATCAGGCAATAATATCTGGTGCAGTTTCAGTAATTTGTGAAAACACTTCAGTATAGCTGTGGAAATGCTCAATTCGTAGTGCTAACTTGGCGAATTCCTAGTCTCAAAGCAGTAGCATCATTGTAATGAAATCAATGAATTTTTTTCATTATTGATGCTAGGAATTCGTTTGCTCAGATATGCAAATAATTGCAGACATTTTCAAAAAATTGATTAGAGGATATTCAAGCATTGTGTTAACATCTTGAGGGGAGGTTTCCAAATGATGAGGGGACAACTACATTATGAGTCACTTTTTAAAAATTCTGTTAAAATCCATCATTTGTCATCCAGTTTTGCAAAAAAGTGCACATTGTCATTTTGTTTCAGAAAATGTGCTGTGGGACTATTCTCCAATTTTTGATCAAATTTTGCTAAAAATTTCACTCAATTCGATTTTTTTTATATTAAAAATAATAGGGGGTGGGAGGAGGAGTCAATTTTTAAAAATTCGGTTAAAATTCATCATTTGTCATCCAGTTTTGCAAAAAAGTGCACATTGTCATTTTGTTTGAGAAAATGTTTTGTCCAAAAAATCTCCAAGTTTTGATCAAATTTTGCTAAAAATGTCACGATTCGAATTTTTTTTGATTAAAAATAATAGGGGTGGATCAACGACAAATATGGACCTAAAGGGGGAAGTCTGAAAACCACAATTTTTAAACAATACATGAACATTCCCTTAATTGCATAAGATCCATAATACACAATGTACTTTTGCAAGCATCATCCATTTGACTGAATGTCTGAAAACATGGAGATATCCCCAGAAGTTGGATTAATTTATTCTTGCAATGCAATCTGAGAAGTCAGATTTCCCAAATAACCTAACAATTTTCTGCAAGCTTTTGCAAAAGATATCTGCACGATTTCTACAAGATCCTCTTTGAACCTCCATAGACCTGAACCAACGCCTATCTCCATTTGGACTTCATGTTTTTCGAGCTTTTCCTTCTGAAAGCCTGCTTTTTCTGGGCCACCTCCGGTTCTGCCATGCCTTCTATAAAGGCGCTGATATCCCTCAGCTTGTCCAAGAAATTATTTTCTGATCCAACATCCCTCTTCTTCTTCCCGGCAGCGACCAATGGTACAGCAATGACAGTGGCAATGGCAGCAGCAGGAAGGAAGTAGGAGCCAAACCTCATCAAGGAAGGAAAGGGCCAAAATGGCCTCCTGGTCACCGTTATGGTAGGGGCATCTGCAATGGGCTTCTTGGTGGTGGTGGTTCTCCTTACCGGTCTTCTGGTCGTGCTCCTCAATGGCCTCAATGCTGGTCTTTTGGTGGAAGTTGGTTTCTTGGATGTTGTAGTTGCTGAAGACTTTGCTGTGGATGGCTTGCTGGTTGTTGTGGTCCTTTTAGTGGTGGTTGTTGGTTTTGGAGTGGTTGTTGTTGTTCTTACAAAGATTGTTGGTACCGGAGGAATATTGGTCACGATGTCCGGAGCAGCTTCCGAAGGGTCATCATGGTTGTGACCAAATAAAGCAACAGAAGGTGATGAAGGTTTTGATACTGGTGTGGCAAGCACATTCTGGGTGGGTAATTCAACTGGTTCCTCATCATGGAAATGGGCGAACTCATCAGTGGAATCAGAAATGGACACTACCGTCTGAAATATTGTCTGCCGGACGACCGAAGAGCTAGCGGAAGTAGGTCTGATGAAGAAGGTGGCTTGAGACGAAATGACGTTGTGCTGGTTGTTGGCATGGTCCATCTCTACAGGCTGGTCAGCCTCCTGTGTTGAGGCACTGACCTTCTGTGGGATGACCTCTGGAGCACCAACGGGGTGGGATGGCCTTACCAGAGGTCCTGATGGAGGTTCGTTGGTGGAAGCCAACAAATTGTCGAAGTTAAATTGGGAGGATATGAACTGAAGAGATGGCTTGCGAGTAGGAGGTCTCAGGGTTGGGATCTTCTCCTTGATCTTCAAGACGTTGGAACCAATGGTGGCCTCGATGTGACCGGTTGGAGACTCTTCGGAACCCGCTGCCGGTAACCTGGAGTTTAGCTCTTCAGAACCTCCATTGTCAAACAGGTCCAGCTCAATGGGTTTGGCTTCACCAAATCCCAAGATGGCAGGTCTCTTGGTGGTAGTTGTAGTAGTTGTGGTGGTGGTTGTGGTAGTTGTTGTTCGCCTTGGTGTGGTTCTGGTGGGGGTTCTGGTAGTAGATGTCCTCTTCCATGGCCTTCTTGTATTGAAGAAAAGTTGTGGTTGGCTGGTGGAAGATGAGCTTGGAAGAGTATTGAAAGTGGCCACTTCCGGTTTGTCGAAATGGGAAAACTCTGGCCTCTGACCTTGGGTGCCAACGTCGTTGTGAGCAACTTCTGTGGTGGCCCCATCGTCTTGCTGGTGCAATATGGAGTGGATGACGGAAATGTCAAACTGCTCTGAAGCAGGAATGTGATCTGGGACAGTCAAAGGTGGAATCTTGGAAGACCAAGCTTCTGTGAGGTCATTGGTGGGGCGGACAACGAGGGTTGTTGAGCTAGGAGATATCTGGGGCCTGATGGAGCTCTTGGACGCAGTGCGATGGTCAACTGAAGGTGTCAAGTAGAACTCGTGCAATGAATTCAGAAGTTGTGAAGATCCTGGAAACCCACTGTCATCGTCTTGGTTGTTGGTTGATGGATGTCTGATTTCTGGGATGGTTAGTGTGGATGGCCGCAACGTGTTCTGGGCATTGTTCTGGGAATTCAGAGGTCTGATGATGTTCATCAAGCCCTCTATGATTTTATCGACAGTTGAAGCAGAATCCTTGATCTTTGCTGGTTCTGTGACTTGCTCAGTTTCTGGAGCCAGTGAGCTAGGTGTTGTGGACAGCACAGAGGGCGTTGGTTGGATGAGATCAGAAAAAGCTGGAGTGTTCTTGATGATGGAAGATCTCAGAAGCTCAGCATTGTACAGGATGGACTGCATCTGAGGCAGAAGAATGATAGAAGACAACTCTGGAAGTTGGGTCACCACGCTTGAGATTGGGTTACTCAATGGGGTGAACAGTGGGGAAGATGCAATGGCACTTGGAGATGAGATGGAGGACAAGACAGCACTGAAGAAGGAGGAGGCAATGGCTGCATCACTGATCTTCAGAGACGTTGTGGAAGAGCTCAAGACTGGCTTTGGGGACGGTGTAACACGGAGTGCAGAAGGACGAAATGTCTTGGTCAGACTGGGATGGAGTCTTGTACTTGTTAAGTCGTCGAATTGGTCAGCTGTTGTGTCTTCCAGAAGCAAGGCAGACGCCACAAGATGGAAGGGTTGGCTGGATATTGGTGGCAGTTCTGGAGTTACAGAAGACGGCCTTGATTTCTGCAATGTCTCGAGCAAGATGGAATGGAGGTTAGGTAGCGAGGTGCTGGAGAGGTCACTGGATTGGTCAACAGAAGTGCCTTTCTGGAGCAAGGCTGATGCAACAAGTTCAAAACTGGGCACTTCCGGTAATTCAGGAGTTTGTGACTGCAACTTCTGCAACGTCTTGACCGAGCTGGGGAGGAGATCTGGTGTCTTAGTTGAGAGTTTAGACAGGTGATTGACCTCGGTGCTTGACAGGTCATCTTGGGTGCCAGGATGGACTGAAGCCACATCCTTCAAGAGCAGTGCAGATGCGATTGTCTGGAAGGACGAGTAAGATTCGTCTGGTAAGTCAGGGGTTTTTGATGGCTGTGAAGAATACCTGATGGAGTGCAGTTGAGGGCTGGAAGACTTCTGGAATTGGTAGCTTGAACTTCTGCTCCCAGCAAGCAATGCTGATGACGCACTAAGTCCATCAGGCACATCGGAGTAAAGTTGAGCAGTCAGTCGAAAACCATCATTGTCATCAATTGCATTTGTTGAAAATGCCAAGCTGGACACATCACCCAAAGATGATGTTGCTTCAGCAAGGATGCTGCTATCTATCCTGTAATTCAAATCACTCAACATGGACTCTGCCAACTGGGCTACCAGAGGCTGCAAGATGTCATTGGGCCTGGCAGCGTAGGTCGAAGGACCTTGTTGGAAATGTCTAGAACTGGAAGGTTCCAGATATACCTCGTTCAGAAAGGAACTAAGATGGCTGCCATCGACGTCATCACTGGCAAAACGTTTGGAGAAGAGGACTGATGACTGCATGTCCAAGAAGGTACTTGTAGGTTCAACCTGGAATGTGTCCAAAGGGCTGGCAAGGTCCTGGAAGCTGGAGGATGTTGCTTCATTGTCCTCAAACTTTGATGCAATGGGCCCTGCATTGACCCCCAAGAAGGTAACTGCTGCCACCAACAGCAATGAGATGTGTTTTCGCCTCATGACGACACTGATAAACCTTGAAAAGTAGATGGAAGAAATAGTCAGAATCCAAAATGTTAAGCTTTCAGCAGTAACCACATGAGGTGTGGTCAATTCTGCTATTAAATAATCCAGATATGGCTGCCTTGCTTTGAAATGCAAAGGTCTAAAGTGTGAAATAACCTTTCGTGGTGACTACTAATTTCTGAAAGAGAAATTACCTGTGTTTTCCAGGTTTTCCAGGGTGATATTCTCATTTTTCCAGGTTTACATTTAGTACATAACATTTAGAATAATGAATTTTTTTTTAAAAAACTCAAATGGTAGGTTTTTAGTCAACTTTAACAAACAAACATAACCTAACGATGGATTTTACGAACATTTCTTCGAAAAGCTACCAGAAATGATGGATTTTAATTGTGTTTTCCTTGATCTGATTTTTATGAGAAATAATAATAATGAAAATATTGAGGGATTTTATATTATCTAGATCAGGGTCACATTCTTATTTTTCCAGATTAACATATAGAACATGGCAATATTTAATAACAATAATGAATTTGTTTTAGTCAACTTTACCAAACAAACATATCCCAACGATCGATTTTGCGAACATTTTTTCGAAAAACTACCAGAAATAATGGATTTTAAGTGTGTTTTCCTTGAACTGCTTTTTTTAGAAATAATTGTAATGAAAAAAATCTTGCGGGATTTTATAAAAGCTAGATCACCAATAATGCAGCTTTAGATCATTTTTTTTAAAATTTAATAAATATTAATATTGACAAAAATTAACTCCATAGACAAAAATTGAATAACAAATTACCATAAATAATTTACAGAATAATTACCCAGGGTCACATTCTCGTTTTTACAGGTTAACCTTTAGTATATAACAAAATTTAGTATCAACAATGGATTTTTTTTGAAAAACTCAAATGGCAGGTTTTTTGTCAACTTTACCAAACAACATCCCAACTATGGATTTTACGAACATTTCTTCGAAAAACTACCAAAAATAATAGATTTGCTTTTCCTTTAACTGATTTTTTTGAGAATTTTATATAAACTAGATTACCAATAATGCAGTTTTAGACCATTTTAAAAAATTTAAGAAGTATTAATAATGACAGAAATTAACTCCATCAACGAGAATTAAAAAACAAATCACCAGAAATAATTTACAGAAACGTTCTCAAGAAATATTAATAACACTGACTTCAATTTTTTTTAAACTAAATCACCAATTCTGCATTAAGTAAGATTAATTCAGAAGTGCCATAGGCTAACTTTTTACAAAAACTTCATCACAAATGGTGAATTTTATGGGAATGGTTGAATTTAATATCAGGCCAATAATTTTTGTGCTGATTTCTGAGAAATATAACGAACAGCTACATATATATATAATTTTAACACCAAAAAATGTTAGGTTTCAAATCAAAATTCCCTAAGTTTTCCAGGATTTCCAGGTTGAATATAAAATTTCCTGAGGTTTTCAGGTCTTTCAGGTTGGTAGTCACCATGATATACAGTAAATTGTTCCAGATATGGAGGAAAATGCCTTCAAATGCACTGATCTAAAGTGTGAAATCAACCTTTGACCTTCAATTCTTTCGAAAATAATGTCAGTTTTCAGGAAAAAGAAGAAATGGAGAGTAATCCTTCATTGATTTCAACAATACTAGGAAGTGGACTTCCCTCAATGCAAGATTGTTTTTAAAAAAAATAATAGGAAACTTGTTTTTTTTTCTCCAATGTTTTGTCAGATGATTTCCTGGAGAATTGAAGTTCTCGTTTTGGCATGCATGGTTGGCCAAAAAAACAAAGAAGAAATGAAATCAAATGAAAACCAGGACGAAAATCCAAAACTATGTAAAAATGTACAAATTCGTGCCTTTTAGCTTAAACTATAAATTTCTTTCACTTCGAAATGATTGTTCAATGACCTTACAACCGAATTTCTGAAGAAACGTGTGGAGTCTCACCAAAATTATTTTAAGTCACGCATAGCGGACATGTGTTGAAAAAGTTAACACTTGCTTCTGGTTGAAAACAAATTGTTATTTGTAAAAAATTGAATAAAAAGTATATTCTCATGCATGTCAGTTTTCCATTTTTATATTAATCTAGCGGAATGAAAACCATTCAGCGTAAAATTAAACTGACATTAACACTAAAATATGCCTTAGAGAAGTCTTAAAATACCCCTTGTGGAAAATTATCTCTAATTTTACGACTTAAAATAGGGTTAGAGAAATGCTATAAAGTAGCGTAATGTGCAAAAAACATTTCAATTTGAATTATATAATTGCATGTATGGAGCTCAGCAATTTGTTGTTTTATCTTTCAATGAATTATTTGTGAACATCCAAAATATACTACAAAACAGTTAAGATTTGGGTCAAAATCTTTACCAACAACATGAAATGCAGATATTTCCTGAATTTACAGTGGACCCTTCAAAATATGATGATAAAAGAATGTTATCTTGATTTTTCAACAATAAAATTACTTTCAATCAATTAGATCACAGAATTTTCAAGTTTCCTGACTTTTCCCTGACAAAAAAAAACTTTCCTAACCACCCTGACCATTGAAAAAAAAATATGACATATGTAACGATTGTTTCATGAATTTTTAAAATTGTCAATTTCATTTGCTTTACATCTGATTATAAATAAACAGGACGTAAAATAAATTTTCATAAGGAATCAGCAAATTTAGATTACTTTTTTAAATTGACAATTTCATTATTAATTCCTTTCCACAGAATTACATCTGATTATAAATAAACAGGACAAAAACAAATTTCCATAAGGAAACAGCAAATTTAGGTTACATTTTATGAAATTGACAATTTCATTATTAATTCCTTTCCACATTATTATTTCAATTTTATTGCTAACCAATGTAACAGTCATGTAAATGTGTGTCATTGATTTGTTGAATTTTCCAAAGTATATCCATATTCCCTGACTTTTCACTGATTTTTTCAGGCCTTTCCAATTTCCCTGACAATTCCAAGTCTGTGGGAACCCCGGAATTGTCAGGGAAATTGGAAAATGCTTGAAAAGTACGGAAAAACTTGAAATTACCCTTATATTGTGAATGATAAAAACATGTTATGTTGATCTTTAATTTTTTTATCCACACATTGACACACAATCAACTTCCTTTCAACATACAACTAAAGTTGAACAGTTTCAATGTTCAATATTTGCCATGTACATGTAGCCTATATGTGGTTCTAAGTCACATTCCTTCCTGAGGCAAGTACCAAATTTGCCAATGTCTTCATTGTCTTCATTTTATGGCTAACCAATGTAAGTCATGTAAATGTGTCATTGATTTGTTGAATTTCCCAAAGCATACCCATTTTCCCTAACTTTTCCCAGACTTTTCCAGACCTTTCCAATTGTGTGAATGATAAAAACATGTTATGTTGATCTTTAATTTTTTCATCAACACATTGACACACAATCACCTTCCTTTCAACTTTCAGCCCAAGTTGAACAGTTTCATTATTCAATAGTTGCCATGTAGGTGTGGGTCTAAGTCACATTTCTTCCTGACTCAAGTACCAAATTTCCCAATGTCTTCATTGTCTTCATTTTACTTCTAACCAACCTTACAGTAAATTAAATGTGTCATTGATTTCTTGAATTTCCCAAAGTGTATCACTTTTCCCTGACTTTTCCAGACCTTTCCAATTGTGTGAATGATAAAAACATGTTACGTTGATCTTTAATTTTTTCATCAACACATTGACACACAATCAACATCCTTTCAACTTTCAGCCAAAGTTGAACAGTTTCAATGTTCAATAGTTGCCATTTAGGTGTGGGTCTAAGTCACATTCCTTCCTGAGGCAAGTACCAAATTTTCCAATGTCTTCAGCATGACAAGCCTGACCAAAAAAAGCGTTACCAGCAACCAGAAATTCAACTTTCAATGGGTCAACCCTGTTCAAGGAGCCATCAAAAGGGTTACCTAATTAAAACGTGTGGACACTGGCACTCAAGAAGTCATTGGCAAACAAAACTTGTCAGTCGTGACCTGTATTAGTGGCTGTGGTAGGCACGCATCATTTGAGCATCGTGACCAATTTCAACTAAAATTTCGTCGACCAGGAAGTGGAGGCTGGAGCCCACTCTTACATACACACTGTATATGGTCTGAAATTTGAGTGGAAAAACATCCAAAGGGCGAACTAACGTCTATAAAACCCTGGCCTTGTTCTTGGGAGTTGGTAGGTATGAGAACAACAAAAAAATAAAAATAAAGGTGGAAAGGGAGTCGCAAGGTCAACCTGTTTACTTCATTATCTACCTGGTTTAGTGGCCATATATATGTATTCTCCAAAGTTTTATGTGATGCCTGGTCGTCTGTGCTAGGTCAGGTCAATGAACTAGCAAAAAGAAGATGATAATGGCCAAAACAGGGGTTGGGGGTTGGAAAGTTGAAGAATGTAAGAAACGTGCCAGAAGTTAAAAGAAGTCCATGTGAACAACAGGTGGGCCTGCTCCTGACACATTGTTTCACCAAGTTTCAAAAGTGAACATCTGATAATTAGCGGTAATCAACAGATTAAACAAGTTAATTTGCACTTGACACGAAACTTCCTCTTAAATCTGGTAATTTGTTCTCGATGATCAAACACATGCATTTAAGTGTTTCAAGATTTGAAATTTCCAACAAAATACTTCATACAAAAAAAATGTAATAACAACAAAATAAAACGTGAGTTAATAACATAAATGATTATATTAATGTTACATTATAATAATCACAATTTTTCTTACCTTCTTAAAAAGTAAGAAGAAATTGTGAATGTTATAATATAACATTAATAACGTTAATAACTCATTTGTTATAATATAACATTAATAACGTTATTAACACTTTTTTTCAGAAAGCATAAATGTTTTTATCGGTTCTTAATATTTTTTATGTTATCCAACAGGTGAAATTTGTTATAAATGCTATATTGTAGCAAAAAATAAATAAAAATAAAAAGGCTTGTTAATAACTAGATAAATTTTGACTTCTTTGATAATCATTAAAATGGAGAATAATAAATAAAATAGAGAGCGTAAATGTTTTGTTATTGGTTCATAATATTTTTTAAAGTTATCCAATAGGTCAAAAAAATTATAAACGCTATATTATCATAACAACAAAATAAAAATAAAAAGGCTAGTTAATAACTACTGTAGATAAATTTTGACTTCTTTGAGCAAAATAGAGCATAAATGTATTCTTTATGGTTCATAATATTTTTTAATGTTATCCAATATGTCAAAATTTTTATGCTATATTATAACAACAACAAAAATAAAAATTTAATAACTAGATAAATTTTGACTTTTAAGATACACATTAAAATATATAGCAATCAATAAAATAGAGAGTGTAAATGTTTCTTATTGGCTCTTAATATTTTTAATGTTATTCAATATGTCAATTTTTTATTAATGCTATATTATAACAAAAAATAAACATAAAAAGTTAGTTAATAACTAGATAAATTTTGACTTCTAAGGAGTCATAAAACGTAGAAACTAAGAACTAAGAACCCTATTAAGAAAACATTAATAATGCAAGAAAAATTTCTGAATTTGTCAGTCAATCAGCGATAACATTAAGAAGGTAAATGTACTTATTAAACTCAATTAATTATGGATATACAATGTAATGTTAACAAAGCCTTACTTGTGGCTATTACACTCAATTATTTAGGGATATAATCTTAACAAAAAAATTCTTCATTATTACACTCAATAAATTGGGAATGTAACATTTTGATCTTACTGTCTTAGTAGTGGATTATCAGACTCAATCAATTGACATGTTTACACGGAATAATCATGTTACATTAACATTATCTGATATCTCACCAAAAATTCACACATTGTTACTTCACATAACGAAAATTTGCAAAACAACGTCAGGCATATCTAGCATAATAAATTTCCCAAAAATTCAAAATAAAAATCGTCGAAATACGACAATTTTACTTGCCTCTGCTAGATTCTGCTAGATTCTCTAAATAGTCTATCCACTGTTGAATATTTCGTCGTTTCTGGTGGAATTTCTGCGAGACTTCTGGACTGCGATGTACTTCAGCAAGAACGTTATAATGAGCAAATGGTCTCTCAGAGGCAAGTGGAAGAGCACGTTGCAAGTCGTCCTCGTCTTAATGTCGACCTGACCGTTATATAACCTCTTAGCACATGGAATTTGTGTTTTTAAACTTCTTATTGCAGGTCAAAACGAAGGTAAAAACGTAGGTTGAAAAGGAAACTAACCACGGGAGGGGAAACCATCGTCCATGGGCGATGAAAAACAAGCTTAAAATAATAGTCGAGTCGAGGGGTGGGGCATCAGAACATGTACAAGTTGAGAAAAAAAAATAAAAAATAATCACGGATTTGGTTGCGTGACCTTAACGAGCGTTTAGCCTTCATTAGCATAAAAACTGTGACTTATTTTTATTGAGCATGTACTTAATAGCGGACGTTTTTCAGAAAGGATTTTTATCCCAACAGTACTGTTGTGCTAATGTGATATCATGTGATTATAATGTGCTATCATATGATTATAATGTGCTATTATATAATACTAATGGGCTATCGTAGTATCAATACGATCAATATATTTGATTTGATTTTACAAATTGACTTGTTGCTGCAAATATCTTTACAATTCAGATATCTACAGATTAGACTTCGTCTGATTTTTATGGACCCTAAATATTTTTTCCAAAATTCATGGATATTAAACGTTGTTCAGAAAATGTATGGATATTAAAAACTTTTATCTAAAAGTCGTGTGCGTCAATTTTTTTTTTAATTCAAGGGTACTAATTTTTTCCAAACTTGATCGACACTAAACGTTTATTTCCATAATTCATAGATATTAAATATTTTATTTGAAAGTAACCGACATTTAACTTTATCTAAAGTTCACGATATTAAATAGCCTATTTTATGTGAAAGTTATAGACATTAAAAGTTATCAAAAATTCACGAGCATTAAAAAATTGACTGTAAAATCCATGGATATTAAACGTTTTTTCGAAAATATATGGACATTGAATATTTTATCTAAAAGTCATGTGCGTTAAACATTTGCTTTTAATTTAAGGTGATTGAATATTTTTTTTTCAAAATTCATGGACATTAAACGCTTATTTCCATAATTCACAGATATTAAATATTTTATTTGAAAGTAACCGACGCGACGGTAAACTTTATATAAACTTTATGGACATTAAAATTATATCTAAAATTCATGGGCATTAAACGTTTTTCCAAATGTCTGTGAAATTTATGGATATTAAACGTTTTTCCGAAAATGTATGGACATTAAAAGTGTTATCTAAAAGTCATGTAAGTTAACCATTTTTTTTATTCAAAGGTACTAAATTTTTTTTCCAAAATTCATGGACAGTAAACGTTTATTTCCAAAATTCATAGATATTTAATATTGTGTTTGAAAGTAACCGACATTAAACTATCTAAACTTCATGGGCATTAAATAACCTACTTTATCTGACAGTCATGGACATTAAATTTTATCCAAAATTCATAGGCATTAAACTTTTTTTTAAATGTCCATAAAATTCGTGGATATTAAAAGTTTTTCCGAAAATGTATGGACATCAAACATTTTATCTAAAAGTCATCTGCGTTCAACATTTTTCAATTCAAGGGAAAATATTTTTTTCAAAAATTAATGGACACTAAACGTGCATTTCTATAATTCACAGATTTTTAATTCATTGAAATTAAAAAATTTGACTGTGAAATTCATGGACATTAAAAAATGTGTCTGTAAAATTCATGGACATTAAATATATTTTCCTAAGCTTCATCATTGACGTTAAACAATTTTTTTCTAAAATGTTACAACGGACATAAAAACTAACTGATAAATATCATACACTTTTTAAATATTCATTGACATTATGAAATTTTACTAAAATTCATGGAGACATTAAGGCCTGATGTTCTGAATCAGGTCACATCAACATGTATTCCATTCCACTCTCCAACAAAATGACTTCCTGTAAGTCAATATAAATTTCCCCAAAGTTTCTCCACATTTTCGCAGAAATTCAGGTATAAGTGTATCTCTCATCTATCTCAAGTTATCAGATTGGTGTCCAGCGCTGGTGCTGGCTGAAAGCTGCTGGCGAACAAGATGGCCGTCATGGTCAGCAGTGCCCCAAGCAGCACTTCAAAGGGCAGATTGAGCTGGAAGACACAGAGGATGACCAGCAGGACCGGAATGCCCAAAACGCTGACCCATTGCAGGAAGGTCAGTCTCTCGAACAGGATCATGCGGAACACGTTACCGACCCAGTACACTGCTTGACCAATGGCTATTCTGACCATCTCCTGGACACCGTAGACGACGTTGGCCATGGCAAAGGTCAAGTTGCTGAGCACCATGAGGTGGGGTGGAGAGTGGACGATGATGTAACCGTCCTGACGATTCAGCACTTGGTCATTTCCCAGTTTTTGGATGAAATGACTAAGAGGGAAAAAACTTTTTGGTGGTCTGGACACAGTGGCGACTAAATGACCCCTTGCACCTTCATCTTTTTCAACTTCTTCTTCTTCTTCTTGTTGATCAATTTGTTGTGTTTCAACTCGTTCATGCGACACTTTGATGCCACCCACAGCGGTCAGTGAGTCAGGAATTTGTCCGATTTTGCACGATTTGATGGTTGGCAACCAAAAAACCAAAAAGCACAAACACGAATATTGTAAGAGCATGTCTCGTCAGCTTTTGGTGCGTTTATTGCACTCTATTAGCACACGTTTCAGTGCATTTTAACGCCAATGGAAGCTGTTGTTTCCAGCCTGAAGTCCATCCTCAAGACCATCCTGAAGAACATCCTGAAGATGAAGGAACATTGTGGACATTAGCCCAATGGCAGCTATTA
Source organism: Kryphioiulus occultus (assembly GCA_034687865.1). Classification (NCBI taxonomy): domain Eukaryota; kingdom Metazoa; phylum Arthropoda; class Diplopoda; order Julida; family Julidae; genus Kryphioiulus; species Kryphioiulus occultus. The sequence continues at coordinate 16,454 of JAQGAF010003612.1, forward strand.
AAAAATCAAACATTGTTCACTATGGTCAAATTGATCACTATATGGAAACTATCAAATGTTACAGTAGACCCTGTCTAAACTAATATTCTCGGGACTGGTGCTGAATATTAGTTTAAATAGGTTCTACTGCAACAGGGTGTCTACTGGATTTGGTATTACAAATTATGTGACGTTTTCATGACTTCAACATTGTTTTCATGACTTCAAACTTGTTTCCGTGATTTCAAAATTGTTTTCGTGACTTCAAACTTGTTTCCGTGATTTCAAAATTGTTTTCGTGACTTCAACGTTGTTTTCGTGACTTCAACGTTGTTTTCGTGACCTCAACGTTGTTTTCGTGACTTCAACGTTGTTTTCGTGACTTCAACGTTGTTTTCGTGACTTCAACGTTGTTTTCGTGACTTCAACGTTGTTTTCGTGACTTCAACGTTGTTTTCGTGACTTCAACGTTGTTTTCGTG
>JAQGAF010003613.1:0-16910 GCA_034687865.1 Kryphioiulus occultus
TATTCGCAGAGATTTTATGTATACAATTTTTTCAATTTTTTAACATGGCAGGGGTGGGAGGGGAACTTCCCGTTAATGCAAGTTACGTCATCTATTGGAAAATGTTATAATGCAAAAATAATGCAAACTATAAGAATGCAAAATACATGTATAATGAAAAATAATAAAGATGTTATAATTCAAAATAAAGTGCATAATAAGGTCAAATATAATACAACATAATGTGAAATGCTGTAAAGCAAAATAATGCAAAATAATGCAAAATATTGCAAAATATAATGCAAAATAATGCAAAATAATGCAAAATATTGCAAAATAATGCAAAATAATGCAAAATAATGCAAAATATAATGCAAAATATTGCAAAATATAATGCAAAATAATGCAAAATATTGCAAAATATAATGAAAAATATAATGTAAAATAGTGCAAAAGCAAAAATCTTAAACTGGAAGCTATAATGCAAAATAATGCAAAATCCAATCCAAAATAATGCAAACTATTAATGCAAAATATGCAAAATGCCCTAATGTAAAATACAATTCAACATAATGCAAAATGACAATACAAAATACAATATTGTTATGCAAGATAATGCAAGATGCATATGTATAATGCAAAATGATAAAATAAATAAAGCAAAATATACTGCAAAATAGTGCAAAAACAGGTCAGTGAAACTATTGTTGGTTGGCAATGACCCCGTCAGAGGGCGCCATTTACTGTAAATGACGCACCAACACCATTTTGAAAAACACGAATAGTTTGAAATATAAAATCGAGGCAGAAAAACACGCCTGACGTGTGCATTATTTACTTCTTTTTGGGGTGTCATTCGAAAGGTACTCATAAATTTTATATCAGCATAAATATTGGAAACTTTAAATATGAACTCGCAACATAAAAATAAAGGAGGGCATGTAGTGATGGCTAGGAAGCGTGGAAGAAAGAAAGAAGAAAAAAAACGTGTTTTAGGTGCACAATTGATATATAACATCTTGATATACTTCTATTGATTTTACGTAAAAAACGTCGTGAAATTTGAGAAGTTATTCATAATACATGTTGGTCTGAAGAACAATAAAGAACCTGGACCGAGAAAAGCAGACAGATATTTGGTTCAGGCCGTATATCTATCAAAAACTTTATTAAATTTAAAACTGTAATAAAAACATCTACATGAATTGTAAAATGAAACATGCTATGGTTTGTATTAATTTTTGATAACAGCAAAATTTGCTGGATTTAGACAGGTTCGGAGTAAGCGGTCGCTGTACACAGATTTCACGTGGTTTACTTTAAAAAAAATATTTCGCCATATATTAGGAACCATAGTCAGGTTGAAATCTGCTGGACAGTGGTCAAGCCAAGTATTAAACGAATGAAAAATCGATTTTCCCATATGGCATCGCATTACAGATAACTGGCAAAAATGACAGATGTCAAATAGAGTGTAAACATCAAATGTAACTGGCTATCTTACAAAAAATTCATGAGTATTCAATACAGATGTCGATAGAATTATGTTCTAAAAAATTCTGTGAAATTTCATGGAAAATCAAGTGAATTTGTGCAGGCGTATTCATTGGTCATATATTTTAATATGTCTTTAACAACATGTCTTCTACAATTATATTAACATATTTTCACATTGAAGCACTTGTTATTTTATTGAGCAAATGCTCTTCGATAAAACCATCCAAATAGCAAAGTGTTGCATTATTTTGCATTACATTTTCCAGTATAACTTATTGTTTTTGCACTATTTTGTATAATATTCTGTAGTATATTTTGCCTTATTTTGTATTATATTATGCATTACATTATCTTGCATTGTATATTAAATTATAACAGTTAGCATTATTTTTGCAATATTGCATGCAGGTGAAACGAAAATCCTGGTTTCAAAGATGGGTAAAATGTTTCTTAAAATTGCCATTAAACAGGCCCAAAAATTATGGATTTTGAATTGAATTTTCAACGCATATTTTTATATTACAAAATCATAACTCAAATTTGGTTGACCCCTATCCTATGGCACCATTCATCATCATTTTACGACCCTTACCCTAAGATGACATAATAATTGAACGTCCCCTAGTGACCAGTTTAATTATTTTAAATATTAATAAAACTGTGCAGAAATTTGCAAATTCCACTAGATTTTCCCCAAAACGTTTCTTAAAATTGCCAGTAAAAAGTTCATAAATTAATTGACCAACCTTATCCCCCTAAGATGAGGTAATACATCTGAATAATTAAAGATGACATAATAATTATTTTAAATACTAACAAAACCGGGTAGAAATTTGTAAATTCAACGATATTTACCCCAAAATGTGCAAAACGTTTCTTAAAATTACACGTTAAAATCTTAAAATAATTTCATGGGTCAAGCTCCTCCCCCTAAGATGACGAAAGTCCCCGAGTCAATTTTAAATATTAATGACAATATTCTAAGCTTTACCCCAAAAACGTTTCTAAAATTGCTAGTAAACAGGATCGAAATTTCATCCAGTTTTATTTTAAATTAGGTTTTGTTTCTTAAAGTCTTTGACAACATTTTCCATTCTGCAACTTTTGCATTAAACTAAAATGAAACGCGTGTTAAAAATATCGTTTTTCAATGACGAACCATTAAGCAGGATGACTAATTTCGTCATAAAAATAATATCCGAGGCAACAAGTTTTCATAAAAGCTTATTCGGGTCACGTTGGTAAGCCAGAGTTGCCTGGATATCAATTTTCCTTCGCATTTCAAAGGACAAATATTTAAATTGCGACAAAGCGGATCTTCCATGGCCTTATCCCATTGATGTTCTTGGGCTTTAAATATCAAAAGGGACTATGAAATTAATTCATTTTGTGTGGACAGTGGAGGACCTAGCAATGGCGTGCACTAAACACAGGATATTTAGACACAGAGAAAGAGAGACAAAAGGACGAACAGCGAAAAGGAGGTTCAGCAAACACAAAATTGTCCACAACCCAAAAGACCTTTTAGTCGTGCGAGTGGGTGGCAACGAAATTCACCAAAATTCAAGCATACATCCGATGGATGCACTTAGTGTTGCCCTACATTGTCATCAAACTGTTGCTGGGCAAGGCTGGGAAAATCCATTAAAAACGAGAACCAGCGCCACCTGACGAATGCACCATGAGGACATGGTGAAACTAAACGTTTTTCAAGAATTACGTTCAGAAAAGTTTTGTTATTGAATCAAAACGATATTATGAAATCGTCTACAATCGAGTTTGCAAAACGTATTATCGTACATGTAATGCATTTAGAAATGCATTATAAAACACGCATTGGTAAATACGTATTAAAAAATATCTGTAGATTGAGACTATTTTAGTTTCAAACTGTATTGAGAAATACACCAGTTGTATTTGAAAATGCAATTCCGAATGCATAACGCAATGTATTATGCGTGTTGGAGAATGTACACTGTACTTTATTGTGTAATGCACGCTGTAATGTAGTTAGTTTTCAAAAAATTGCCCACTATAATCCAATCTACGAATGGCACGTGTCAAGGCAATTAACAAAATATAGCAATCTGTATATCAATCTAAAATATTGAAATGTCTAATTTATGTGGAGACAAGAGGATGTCGTGAATTTAAGAAACATTTTTTTAAATTTTCTTCAATTTTAAATTGGTTTTAATTTTTATAAAATTTTAAAATCCTCCATTTATTTAGACATGGAAGACAGGGGAAACAGGGAAGAATATTTATAAACCTTTTTAAATTTTCTAAAATGCCTTAAATTTTTATTACAATTTACAAATAACTGAATATGTAATTCAATCTGCAATTTGGAAATGCCTTATTTAGACAGAGAAGAGGATGACGTGAATTAGCCACACTTTTTAAAAATTGTCTTACATTTTCTTTAAAAACATACCTTTTTAAATTTATATGTAATTAAACATTTAAGCCACAATTTTGAAATGTCTCGTTTACTTCGACAGAGAAGAAGATGACGTGAATTTATAAAACCTTTTTTTAATTTTCTTACATTTCCTTAAATTTTATTAAAATTTAAATGTGAAATGTTTCAAAATTTGGCCTCAGGAGTAATTTCGAAGACCATAAACAACAATCATTAAGAAAAACAAAACTTCTAGTAACAAAACTTCATCAATCTTCACCAAAATTCATAACCAAACTAATAATGCATATAAAACCAAAAAGCAGCCATTTTGGATTAGTTTTCCTCCAAAATTGGATTTCCCAAGTAAATGACAATTTAATAACTTAGAATATCGAGAGGAGTTATAGGAGTTGCCCAGAGGCCTAGGATGACCAGTGATGAAAATTCAATCACCAACACGTGGTCTGACTTCATTTTTTGTTTATTTAAAAAGCATCTAATAAAATCTCGATATTAATATTGGGTTTGATCGAAGGTTGGATGCATGATCCATCGAGATCTGGACTCTCGTATTCTTAGATATTAAATCGCAAAAAGAACCCAAGATGGTCCATGCAAGAGTGCACTTAAAAGCCTCTAAAGATCCACTCATAAAATTTCATTTTGCTGCTCTCTGGATTCCATTATTGGACCATCAGTCAATGCCAGAGAAGGCCCTACAATGATACGAAATACTTGGAGGGAAATTGGAAGTAAAAATAAAAACCTGCATTTCGGGCTTAAGAAGATGTAAAGGGGGCAGCCATATTGGAACTGGATTGGGAAAATGAGAAGCTCAAGGGGCTTTTTGAAGGTAATATAGCGAGGAAATTAGTGCTGAAATCCCAACTTATTTATATACATTAGCTGCCATCTGCCAGCTTTCATGGCCCCAAACCATGAAAAATTACAAATAAAACCTTTTAGAAGGTCCCAAGCAATATACGCACCATGCGAACATTTAGGAATGTGAAATGAAGTTTGGATAAAATCCATCACCTTGTCTCACCGATTGTGTATTCATTTTCTATTTTATTTAATTTTTATATTAAGGTGATTAATCAAGGTTAGCTAACAGTCACAACTAGGAAGGGACACCGACCTAACATCAGGTGTACATGTTGTTGAAGTCCACTGAAGTCTTTGAAGTCATTGAAGTCCCCGTGAAGTCATTAATTAAAATTGCATTAAATTCACGGTAACCATGTTGTAACTGTCACCATAACCGTCACAGCAAACTGTGCAGTAACCGCAAACGTCACGGTAACTGCACCGTCACGATAGCCACACCCTCACCGTCATGGTAAAAGCATCCCCACCGTCCCCATAACCGTCACGGTAATCGCACCGTCAACGCCACCATAACCACCACGTGCATCTTAACGTCTCAATAACCGTCATGGTAGCTGCACCATCGCTGTAACGGTCGCGGTAACTGCATTGTCACCATCAGGGTAATCGTAACCACACCATTACCTTAACTGTCATGGTAACTGCACTCTCACCGTCCCCATAACCGTCACAGTAATCACACCGTCAACGTCACCAGAACCGTCATGTACACCATAAACGTCTCAATAACCATCATGTTTACTGTGCCACAATCTGGGTAATCGTAACTGCACCATTACCTTAACCATCATGGTAACCGCACTCTCACTGTCCTCATAACAGTCATGGTAATCACACCGTCAATGTTACCATAACCACCACGTGCACCATAGACTTCTCAATAACCGCCCCCACTGCACTGTCTGCCCCTGGTAACTGCACTGCCCCTGTAACGGTCCCGGTAACCATACTGTCACCATCAGGGTAACCGCACCGTCACCTTAACTGCAACGTTAACATCAGTGTCCATCATAACTAAATGATGACCTCATTCGTTTTGGCCAATCATCACTTCTGTCACTATGTGTCATAATTTGTTTACACCCCTGGTGACCCCAAAGAAGATGATAACACTACGACATCCCCACTACAGAATTTCTACTATATATGACTTCCATGATGTCATTGACGTCTACTATGATGTCATTGCAGCCCCATTGAAGTCCCACTGAAGTCCTTGAATTCTGCAGTTAGGTGTACACGATTTTGAAGAGTTGCCAACCCATCGTATAAAATATGAGTATAAATTTTTGTGTGTGTAGTTTTGTATAGGTTAGAAGACACGTTAGTCTCTCTGAAGGGTCCAACAGCGAAGGAATCAAGGTCAGAGGGCATTTTCCTCCTACTGAAAGGACAGGGTAATCCGTTGAACCTCCATTGTGATAAGGGCTGGGGACCTGAAATTCTTGCCCACAAACGGGATTCCCAGTAAGTGCGAATCATTACAACGACCCAAAGTAATGCTCGAGATTCCTCGAATTTCTCGGCTCTGATTCCACTGCCAAAGCAGGGCAAATCTTTTGCTCACATATTACTCAAGTGAAGTGACAGGCATTTATGTCGCCCACTTGAACGGCAAACCGTTCTCTTTTGTCTTAACAGTTATAAATGTGGCAGCATGCATTTATCCTAATTTCTTCCTTGCTGCGCTTTAAATTGCATCCTCCTAAAACAATAATAATGGAAAGCGGCTTAATTCAAGCAACGATCACAGCGCCCCCATGGCAGAATGATTAATATCAGAAGGATGACGTTTCCAGTGCTTTACAATCAGTTTATCTGCAGAAGTACATCTTCCTAAATGGTGGAAGGGGGTGAAATTATGATCATGTGCTGAAATGAGAGTTGTGCCATGTTTGAATGTACTAATAGCTCGTAGGTGTGAGGTAAAGACGACATGGGCAATGCCATACTGGAAAATGCTAATATCTCATTAGCTTGAACTGAAGTCAACATGGACAGCATCATATTGGAACATGCTAAAACCTCGTAGGTCTGAAGTGAAGTTGACTTGGGTGACACTATATTGTAACATGCCAATATATCATTAGCATGAGCTGAAGCCGACATGGGTGGAACCATATTACAATGTGCTAATATTTCATTGGCATGTACTGAAGTTGACACTGGTGGCACCATATTGGATATGTCATTAGTGTGATCAGAAGTTGCCATGGGTGATGCCATATTGCAACATGGTAATATCTCATTGGCGAGTAGTGAAGTCGACATGGACAGTACCATATTGGAATCCACTAATATCACATTGACAAGAACCGAAGTCAACATTGATGGCATCATACTGGAACATGCCAATATCTCATAGGTGTGAAATGACATGGGCAGTGTCATATTGGAACATGCTAACATCTCATTGGTGTGAACTGAAGTTGACATGACATTGGAATGTACTAATATCTGATAGATCGAATCAGACATCTAAAATATCTATCTAAAATATGTATCTCGTAGTCGAGATGTACAACTAGTGAGATGCTGACATGAAATAACTTAGTGAAAGTTAACTTAGTACAGTGAAACTCCTCTTGTGGGACACTTCTATAAGTGTGCCAGCCTATCATGTGGAAAAGTTTTTCTTTACACCAAACGTGTGCCATATACAGTAGTTAATACTAGGGGTAACCCCTGTAAGTGTTCCACCCCTTAAATCGAAAGTGGAACAATGTCCAATGTACCGTAAATGAGTTATATATATAGCTCTTTAGTGGGTCAATTTATTGTCAAAGGCCAAATACACTCAAAGTCTAGAAAATCTGGTGTTCAGACAAATTGAAACTGCTCAAATGAGTGTACACTGTACAATATCATCTCTTTTAAAAGCTAGGTAAACTCTCTGAGGCACCTCGCTAACTGGGACACTTTCAGAATGCACCTAAGTGTCCCACATAAGTTGTAGGTTGCAGTTGCTGCTGTCTGGGTGCCTCCATTGCCTTTCTTATGTGTACACTGCTGTATTCCAGCTTTGGAATTCTTATGCATAGTACAGAGGCGCCATCTAGTGGCTGTTCAGAGTGCTTCGCCCCATTGAGCGCGGGGACTTAAGGTTGAGACAAGCTGGCAATGTCAACAGTTGACGAGCGAGTAATTATCTTAAGGCAGCACCAAACACACAATTTAATTTATACATTAATTAGCCCCTGCAGCAGATATCTCAATTAGGAAGAGAATGAACCGAAGGGGGTGGTGGGTGAGGGGTGAGGGGAGGTTAAGAAAAGATGGAGGAGTGAGACAAGACGTTGGGGGTCCCAGGGGACTCCGTAGCACAGCAGATAGAGAAAATTTGGCAAAGGGCTTTTAAGCCTACCTTCGGCAAGTCCTTTGACTGAAATCCAGGGGCTTTGAAGAGCGCTCTGAGCGCGACGGAGCGTGAAATTAGCGCTCCAGCACTGGGTTCGTGATAACTCAGTGAAATGAATAAGCGAACGTTTACGAGAAAAATGTTTTCTTGTTTACGGTTTATCTTGACAAGAACAGCCAGGCCGCTTATCGACGCTTAACACCCATCTTAAGGGCGTTGCTAATGGAGAATTGGGCCCCAATTAATCCCAGGGACAACAGCAGCAATCGTTAACACCTAGTGAAAAGACTCAAAAAGGAATGTTTACGAATTACGTCATCTCTACTCACCCCCTCCCTGGCCTGCCCTGAGTGACGACATCATTGTCCATGAAAAATCGGATTTACTTCGGTATAGTCCCTGCTCCAGCATGGAAGTGGGCTTCACCTAATGGCTCGTTCCTGCTGGCAGTGATTGCCTGGTTGTTAGGGGCAGCTAAAACAAATTGCAACGTTAGGTAAGTTTAGGTTGGCGTACGCAAATAAAAAATAAAAAGGATAAATAAATTGGAAATTACACTGTTAGTTTAGTTTAGGTTTAGGCCGATGGTATTTGTTGCAAATGTAGCAAGTGTCTGATTAGTTTGGCTGCAGACTGATTGCTAACTGGTTGCAAAACAAGTGGTAACTTTGCTACCATTACTACTTCATTGCAACCAGATATGCAACTGGTTGCGGACTGGTTGCTAATTGGTTGCAAAAACAGATGGCAAATTTTTAGCATTACTATTAAATTTCAACTGCAACAAGTTATACAACTGGTTGCTGACTGGTTGCAAAACAGATGGGAAATTTGTTACCATTACTACTTCATTGCAACCAGATATGCAACAGGTTGCAGGGGATGACTGGCTGCAAACTGATTGCAAATAATGTCTGGTTGCTTACTGGTTTCAATACAGATGGTAAATTTTTTACCATTGCTATTCCATTGCAACTGCAACAAGATATGTAACTGGTTGCAGACTCGTTACAAATGCTGACTGGTTGCTAACTAGTTCAAAACAGATGGTAAATTCGTTAGCATTACTTCTTCATTGCAACCAGTCTAAAACTGCTAATGAAACCATCACATTTTATTGCAGTGGTTTGATGTACATGTACATGCATACTGCCAACATTCGCAATAGCATTAGTAGTAGAAAAAAATTGCGAAAAGTTTACTAACAATTAACAACCAATAACAAACTGCGAAAACATATCAGTTATCAACTTGGTAACCAGTTTACCATCAGCAAATGACTGCCATGTCAGAAATAAATATCTGTTTACCACCAGTTTATCATCAATATTTCAGTTTTCAAAACAATACACATGTACAAGTTTGCAATCAGTTTTTTCCATCAATCTTGCTTTTAATAAATTACCATACGTGTAATTTAATACCTACAACTGCGCATTGTTTATACTCAGTGGTTTCAGTTCGTTTCGTCAAAACACAAGATTAACATTAATTATACATATACGTTATGTTTGATACATGAATGTTGTGAGTTTGACAAACGCAGTACATCAATGGTCGATACGCATTTAATGCACATCAAAGTTGCATTTCCTAGTTACATTATAAACAGCAGGTACTGTACACGTATGCTCTACATTAAACATGTCCAGTTATTGCGCCTATAGACACCAGAGGGCGTGGCCGTGCCTGGAGTTGCTTTGGCAACCAATGAGCAACATAGGCGAAAGTAGGACGAAATAAAAGAGGGAAATTGATGTCCAATTTTCGTAAATTAATCCACGCAAGATGGATGACGAAATTTAGCGAGAAAAAATAAATGGCTGAGAAAACAACAAATGGCGGATATGCCGAAGCCTGTTATTTTCCAAAACTGTCTAATAGGACTGTCGTTTTATTTTACTAATTTAAATGAAAAATTACAGGTACATTACACGGGTAACATGACTCCAATTGCAATTTAAACTTAATCGAAATGGTTAGTTTGTGTAAATACAGGCTGCTTATGGCCTGCTGCATATCAAACCCCATTTGACACCCATATTGCGCTGAGATCAGTGGGTTTAAGTCAGTTATTTCGCATTTTAATATACATTTTAATAGCGACTCAATTTCCCTGACTTTCCCTGACCAAATCTGATTAATTTTCCTGACTAATCAAAAAATGTCACGTGTAATTAAAATTAACTTTATCTGCAACCCTATAATTAACTATATTTTTGTATTTTATTTTGTCAGGATGACTAACCAAATGTTCAATTTCCCTGAGTTTATCAGGTTTTCCAGTCACTTTTTGGAAATTTTCCCGATAATTTCAATAAACAATTTTTAGAGATTTGATCCGAGCAAATATACCATATGGCGGAAATTTTACAAATTATAAATCTGATCACGAAATGATGGAATTAACCCACAATTTTGTAAGAAGACATAATAATATTAATAATTAGGCGACTACAATAGGCGAAATTTTTAAAAACTTACTAGAAATATTGTATTTTTACTGTATTAATATTAATAACGCTGTGAACACTAGTGGTTGAAAACACAATATCTCAAACACTGCAGTTTCAGGACTTCTTTGAAATATTTAAAAAAATCATAATGACGGAACGCCGTAGGCGAATTTTTTTAAACAAAAATAATGCATTTTAGGTCAATTTTTTAATACAAAAATTAACGGTAATGATAACGAAAACGCTGTAAGCGAAATTTTTTGAAAAAGTAGCTCACAAATGCAGCATTTCTATTGCTTTTCATTAGATACTTATACCAATCAAAATAGTTGTGCCGCAACAAATTTCCAGACATTATGAATTTCCCTGACTTTCCCTAACCACATTTCATTTCCCTGATTTTCCCTGACGGTATATGAACCCTGATATACCAAAGTGTTTCCTGGCTGTGTGAAGTTGATATTTGATGCATTTTACGCCAAATTAGCTGATTGAAAACGTTAAGGTCAAATTAATGAAACAGAAGACTAGAAACAGTTTGGCTGAAATGTCAGCGTGAATCGTGAATTATTGAGCAAAAAAAGCTTAATTATTTGCGATATTAAAAAAGCCTCTTTTAAGAGATTATCGCAAAAAAGCCACCAAAGCCAACGGTATTAAAGTTTCAGGAGGAAAATCGATAAACGATGGCCCCATTTGTACTCATTAGACATTTTACAAGACTACTGTACGATGAAACCACCTATATACCTCATTATACGGCAGCTCGTTATACAGCATTTCGCTTTACGGCCTACTTTCCAAGAACCTATACAGGCCGTAAAGCGAGGTATGTGTGCATGCAAAAAAATAGATAAAATGTTTCCTCTATCCTTACCTACATGTAGATGGTGCTCCTGTCTATGAGAGAAAACACTACGCAAAATATCAACCACAAAAGACAGGTTGAATTCCTTTAAAATCATTTTCAGCTCATTTACTAAACGTATTCTAAAATGTGATTAAAGCGAAAAAAACATTCGTTTATTCGGCAGATCTGTCTCAAGTAATTTACGAAAATTGTGTAGTTCAAATAGTCTTTGAGAATAGGTTACGATAGGTCAATTGAATTGTGTTAGAACTTGCATTTGGGCCCATCTAGCCTGGCATTGCTAAATTGTGTTCGTAAAACATCAAAAACACAATTTAAACTCTTCGTTTTTGTAACTACAGACATAATAATTACCTGCTAATGGTCTTTTTACTTAAGATAAAACTATAAAGTTTGCATTTTACGCCATCTTGAAAACACGAAATTGAGTTCTTTTTGCAATTTAGAACGTTCTCCAATTTTGAATCTCACGTTCCACGGTTGCTATGGTTGCCACGTGCGCATCGTACGTCACGTGAGTTTCGGCACGCGCAACGTCACGTGACCCTACGTCATATACATGATGCAACCAAAATAATATGAAGAAATTTAAATCATGATACTGGTTTCGTCCTTTCAACTTTTAATGAGACCTTCGATTTCTTACGAAAATCTTTAAAAAAATGTATTTGCATTGAGACGTGATTCCACCCACATGTTCCATGAAAAAAGGGGAAAAAAGCATGAAATTACTCAAAATCTCATATGCTCGATGAGTTGTGATCATCATGTGGGCCCCTAATTTCAACAGCGAAATGAGGGCTGAACCGCTTTGGGGGATTTCATAGACCCAAATTAAAAGCCTAACGAATTCACCCTAAACAAGAATGGATGTTTTGTGCCAGAATAGTCGCAGTTCATAAATGCAGGGTGCAAAAATAATAACGATGTACATGTATGTGCCTGGGAATCGTGAAATCAAGAAGAAAAAGCAAAACAGTTTAGTGAACATTGCTTAGATGAATATGTTTTAGCGCAAAAACAATAGGTTCGATAGTTAAATTTTTAAAAATGAGTACTTAGTTAAAATATTTGGGTAGTTACACAAGAAAACAATGGTTTAATGAGTAATATTGTTTGGCTAAACCTATTTAAGTTCAAAAAGAATAAGTGCAAATTAAGAAATAATAATTAGCACTTAGCGACAAATATTTGGATAGTAATTAAAATTAAATTTATTTGCAACACTACAATTAACTATTTTTTGTATTTTTCTGTCAGGATGACTATAGCAAAATCTTCAATAGAATTTACTTGACTTTTACAGACACTTTTTGGAAAATTTCCAGACAATTTCAAGAAACAATTTTTACAGATTTGATCCGAGCAAATATAACACATGGCGGAAATTTTAGAAATTATAGATACGATCACGAAATGATTGAATTAGCCCACAATTTTGTAATAATACTAAAAATTAAGAGACTGTCAAAGGCGAAATTTTTGAAAAATTAAAAGAAACATTGGGTTTTTAGTGTCTTAATATCAGTAGCGATGCGAACATTAGAGGTTGGAACCACTAGATCTCAAACACTGCATTTTTGAGGACTTCTTTCAAATATTAAAAAATTCTTCATAATGATGGAAACTCCGTAGGCGAAATTTTATTAACAAAAATAATGCATTTTAGGTGAATTTTTCATAAGAAAATTAATGCTAATTATAAGAAATAATAATGAAAACGCCATAGGCGAAATGTTTAGTAAAAGTAGAACAAATACAGCTTTTTTATGAGATACTTATACCAATCAAAATAGTTCTGCGCAATAAATTTCCAGATATTATAAATTTCCCTGACTTTCTCTGACGGTATGAACCAGTTGAGTTTTTAAGTTATTAATGATGTTAACCCAACCATTTTTTTTCACATATTAGCTTTTGCAACAACACTCCTCACTTAACGTTATGGTTCGGCACCCTTCAAAGTACTGAGTTGAAAAAAAAAACCTGCGCATCTTGTTTAGTTTTATCTTCAGCTCCTGTGGCCATAATTCATGAGTGTCCCTCGATGTAAAAACCAGCGTTAAAAATCCGTGCTGCAGCAACTAGCGCAAATCGATCGTTAATATTTTTGGTATTTTTAGCGCCCAGCTCATATATAATTGAAAAGCGTGTTTTGTGTGTTCAAAACGAAGATGACGAAGGGGGTGGAAACGCTGCTTTTGTACGACTGGGGAAAACACGAGCAAGAATTTAACGAAAACCTATTAGGGAGCTAATAGACGCATTTTATGAAACGCCCAACGCCTGCCAGAATTATGATGAGAACATGGCGATAGAAATCCCTCGAAACACAAAAACGCATTAAAATATGGGAGAAAAAAATAAATGGAAAGTGAGCTTTTTTTCCCCCTCCATCCTTCATGATCTACTACGAGAGCTACGTGCTGCATTTTGAGAGAAATCGGAGAAAACGAAAAAAAATTTGGGAAAGAAAACGCTGTCGTTGCTCCCTTTTTCTCGAAAACTACTTGAGTTGGACGAAGGTGGTTGGTGGGCTTCCGTAGCACACTGATTGGGAATTTGCACTAGCTAACTTAAGCACAAACGACGTTGCTAGGATTAATGCCTCAAGCAAGAAAGATTGATTTGATCGAGACCAAGGACCAAAAAAGAGCTAAATACGTGGTACTAAGTACATGAACTAAGTACAAAAACTAAGTACATGTAAGTGATCAAAGTATGGAAAACGGTCTTGATACATATACTAAGTTTGAATTTTTGTTTGTGTTTTGATTTTCGCTTTTTTGTGTCTCGGTGCTAAGTTTGAATTTGAATTTGTCTTTTGATCTACACTTTTATGTTTGTTTGTGTCTTGATGTCGAGTTTTAATATTCGTTTGTGTCTTGAGGTTGAACATGAATTTTCGTTGCTAATGTTGAGTTTGAATTTCAGTTTGTGTTTTAATTTTCATTGTCATTTTTGTTCGTGTTCTGATGTTCAGTTTTAATTTTCGTTTGTGTCTTGAGGTTGAGTTTCAATTATCCTTTTCAGTTAAAATTTTCGCTTGTGTTTTAATTTTAAGTTTGAATTTGCGTTTATGTTTTGATTTTGTGTTTGAATTTTCGTTTGTGGTTTGATTTGAATTTCCGTTAGTGTTTTGGTTTTGAGTTTGAATTTTGGTTAGTGTCTTGATTCTTAGTTTGAAATTTCGGTTGTGTTGCTTCTGGGTGTGAATTGAATTTTGGGTATTTGCGTAAATTTTGAATTTTGTTGAATTAATAAAATGATCGAGTTTGAATTTTCAATTGAGGAAAAAAAGGCAAGAAGAACATGGAAAAAAAACAACGTTTAATGGTATAATTACCAACTAATTTAGTGAAGAATGGTTGATGTTAAGCGCAAGGGTTAAACCTCTCCATTTTATGAATGTTATGTTAACCAATTGATAATTTTAATTTTCGTTTGTTTTGATTTTGAGTCCGAATGTTGCTTTGTTTTTGTTTCAATTTTGTCGCATTAAAAAAATTGGAAAAATTTAAATTTTCCAATGTAGAAAAGAAAATCAAGCAGAAAATGTGGAAAAAATCCTTCATTTGCATAATTAACAAAAATTTAATTTGGTGAAAACAAGTTGATGTTACTTTCCTATTTTATAAATGTTATATTAACTAAGTACAGTATAGAAGTTTTGCATGCACTTGGGGTTGTGATAAATGAAATAATTTCATGAAATTTCAACATTTTCACTAGTGAAAAAAAAAACAAATTGAAACACGAACGCCATCTATTGGTAGAAATCAAAACTACGAAAAAGCTCCAAGTATATAACGTTTATAGCGCCATCTATGCACACACATATCAAACTTACATCTATCGACATACAACATTAAATTTCATGAAGGTTTGTTGGGTGAAAAATCTGCCGATAGGTGGCGTTGTGTCGTTGCAGACAACATCTCTATACCACAATGTGAAAGGAAATGAAATGAAATTTTCATTACAGATGACACTGCACTCTAAGACAAGTATACCAACAGTTAAACAAGGTTTTTATTAAGTTAGCAAATAAAACAGGCAGTTACCCTTGAAATGAGGCTAGATGCAATTTGCTCATCGTTATTTTACACTTGTTTTCCCATTTTCCTAGTCTCCTGAGAGTAATTTGGGGCATTCATTTTCGCAGTTCTGCCACTTTTAACGTCTTTTACGAGCAAATTTGTCCTTTGAATACCTAATCTGAGAGCAACGAAGGTTTAACAGTCGATTATCCGCAGATTGCACCAAAGAAATTTTTGTACATTAAAATGTGCAACGTCCAATATCTCTGTACAGTTTGGCCTACTGGCAAAAAAACCAACAACAAAACATACAAAGCGTGTTATCTTAATGATTAAGACATGTGCAAATCGACACGCATGTCGATTGCACTCGATTAGATCTACATGTACCAATCATTAGAGCAGTTGTTATTTGCTCATCATATCATACATTTAATTTGACACACCAACGAGACATTCATGTACATTAAATAATAATATAAATTAATTCAACTTACTCATGATCTGGGTACTGCGAGGCTACTGTAAGACCATGTAAGTCCAGTTGCAGCAACTCTCGTTAACTTAATCGTTGATTATGGCAGGTCTTTGGCAAATTATTACAGTCGTTTTCGCAATTGTTTTCCAGCCTTTGATAGCATATAACATTCAATATCATCTGTATGATGATATAAGTTGATTAATTAAGCTCATTTCTCTTAAGTATTTTGGACGTTTTCAACTTCAACGATTTAAAAAAGTAAATAAAACCAAACTTACAACTTGTCATAGGCTGTTTCAAAAACCTAACAACATGGAACGCGTTCCATTACATTTTTTCTAGCGAAAGCGCCGTTGAATTATTGATTAGTTTGGGCGTTACCCAACAGGCGGCGCCATCCCCCAGAATGCACTCGGAGTGAAACAAATTCAAAATGGTTCTGATAGTGAGAATTTGAAATAGAGCATGTGAATGCAAAGAATGTGGTTACAGGTTGCAAATTCAAAAAAAAACATGATTATTGCGACATACTCTTATCAATGGAAGGTGACCTCTACACATTGATCACCTGCACCTCTACATGTTGTATGTTGACCACTTGGACAATAACACGAATAGTAATTTACTCTGTATGTTGACCAGCATCATCATGGCCTCAACATATAGTCATGGTTGATTAAATTTATTTTTATTGGCTGCTTGCAAAACTTACATGTACAGCGGGTAAAATAAGTATTGGCACAGTATGAAAAATGTCGTTCACAAGATAAACAAAAGGAGTAAAGTTGTTAACGTACCTGTATTATATTATGCGCATTACACAGTTTATGTAACAACAACAAAAAGCATTTGAAAAATAAAGAACGACTTTTAAAAAAATAAAATAGACTTTTTCTATGCAAAAAAAGTAATGGCACTGTATGGCAAATC
>JAQGAF010003614.1:0-16898 GCA_034687865.1 Kryphioiulus occultus
TCCAGTTGCCCGCTTCGTTTTGACTGCTTGGCCACATGAGGGCGCACCAGTCACAGCGATCAACTGGAGGAGGTATATGTTGCGACCTCTTATTCAGTATAAGCTCTTTGCCAAGGCCATCCTAGGGAAACTTATTGGTAAGCGGAGGTTGGTCAGATTGGTCTCCTTCGATTATGTCTGGTTAGGAAATGCAGTTGCCAAAGAAACTAGGCAGGATGAATGTCGAAAGGTAGAGTTTGATGAAAATGAGGGAAAGGTCGATTTTGTTTTACTTTTTATTGCTTCGATTAGCATCTGTTTTCTTGGTGCAAACATCCTACGTGCCGGACGAATACTGGCAATCGTTAGAAGTCGCACATCGCGTTGTTTTTGGGTAAGATAGTGTTCAGTATTCGATCCTAACCAAGTAGCATTTTTGTGATGAAATTTGTTTACTAAATATTCTTGAAGATATGGATATTTAACTTGGGAATGGCTGAATGGAATAAGATGCTACCTCTACCCGGCTATATTTTCAGCTGTGTACGAAGGACTACGTCAGTGTCATTTGAATTTTGGGGTTTTATTGGCGAGTACAATTTCATCATGCTCAACCCTGCATGTTTTCACTGATGATTGTTGTTAATTACTGATCTGCATTTGCGTGCTTCTTCAGGTAACATTGCCAAGAATTTTGCAGGCGATTATGAGTGCTGTTGGGGACGTCTACACAGTTAAAATCGCCCAAAAGCTCTATGGGGACAGAGCTGCAATTTGGACGTCCCGTGCCCTGTTGGTGTCATGGTTTATGTTTTACTGTGGCTCTCGAACGTTAACAAACACCATGGAAACATCACTGACGTGCATTGCGTTTTTCTACTATCCCTGCATAAAAGACTTCTCACAAGGAGAAAAAAGACACAAGAATTCGGGGCAAGTAAATATACACGACAACTTCTTCAGTCCAACCTCCACACCTGTTTTTGTGCTGAATTTTCAACTTAACTGCGCTTTTATGTTCTAAATTAGGGAGGACATCACACTGTTTCTTAGCTTAGCTGCCTTGACAGTCATAATCAGACCAACGTCTCTTGTCTTGTGGGCTCCGCTGTGTTTGTGGCACGTCATAAGCGTAAAGTTCACCATCGCAATCGTGAAGTCGTATGCCCTGGTAGGGTAGGCATCTGTTGTTAACTGCAGTTGGAACAACTTGATACCGAATGTAATTCACGATTATCGTGCCATTTTTCAGCATCGCAGCTGCTTGTACCATGCTTGTAGTCGATCGCTTGTTTTATGGACGATGGGTCTGCACGTTGTGCAATTTTGTGCATTTCAATGTGGTCTCTGGACAAGGCTCATTCTACGGTTCACATCCATTCCACTGGTATTTTAGCCAAGGCTTTCCTGTCATAATGGCTTCGCACACGATACCATTTATGATGGAAGTGTGCCGAAAATGGAAATCTCCCTTACTGATGATGATAGCCTGGCAACTGCTGGTGTACAGGTAACCTGAAAACCTGATGATTATTCGCCAAATTTAAGTGATTAACGTGTCTTTTGCTGGCAGTTTCATTTCCCACAAGGAGTTCCGGTTCATTCTACCTGTGTTACCATTTTCCATGTGTGTCGTTGGACGATATTTGTCTTCTGCATTCAGGTGAGCACATTGTTTTTCTCCAGAAATATCTACATGGTGACTACCAACCTATAAAACCTGGAATTTTTAGGTATCAAAATTGTATTTCATGTTTGTGCGTCACAATTCATAGAATCAGCATAAAAATTCTATGAATCCCCTCTTGTTCCTATATTAATCTTGGTGATTTAGTTAAAAAAATTATTGCCATCAGTGTTGTCTTTGATATTAATATTTCTGGAAAATGTTCTCGAGAGATTACATCTAAAATCAATTATTTCTGGTAATATTTTATTCAAGTTTCGTCTATGGAGTTAATTTATGTCAACATAGGTACTTCTGAAATGGCGATGTATGCATTTCTAGCCCTAAAAATTTCTTTCATTATTGTTATTATTTCAAAAAAAACATTTCAAGTACAATTCACCGAAAATCCATTATTTCTGGTTGTTCTTCAGAGAAATGTTTGTAAAACCTATCATCGGAATACGTTTGTTCAGTAATGTGGACTAAAAATCTACCATTTGAGTTTGTTTTTCTAAAAATTTCGTATGTGGCGTTTCCTTATTTTTATTGCTAAATATTGTTTTCAGTAGAATTGGCTCTCACATTTAATCATTAAAATATATTTTTTGACCCTGGAAAAATGTCTGACATCTCTATGACCCTGGAAAACGAGGAAGCTCAGGGAATTATGTTTTCAGAAATTAGGAGTCGCCATTTTTTTTCAGTTATTTTTGTGAAGACACTATATGCATTCATCATGTTTTTTGTGCTTTTCAGTAAAGCTAAGCTGATCTACATATTTTTGGTGGTCACAAACGTTCCATTGATGATCTACTTTGCGTTGATTCACCAAAGAGCCCCTTTAGACGCCATCTCCCATCTCGCTGAGTCTGTCATAGCCAAGCCATCTTCATCGGTTTTGTTCTTAATGCCGTGCCATTCCATTCCACTGTATAGGTATGCTAGTGCCTTTTCAGTTCTATTCTGATCTAAGAAACAAGTTTTGTAGCTATTTCGTATTGCTGTTTGTTTTATGAGGTTACTGGTGTTGATTTGCATTTTTTATATTATTTTCTTTAGTCATTTGCACGTAAATGTCTCGACGAGGTTTTTGACATGCGAACCCAATCTAACTGGAGCTAGAAATTACGTGGACGAAGCAGACACCTTTTATGCTGACCAAGAAGCATTTTTGACAAGTCAATTCGGGAATTTACCGGCAAGTAAATTGCCAACTCGCGTCGTAATGTTCGAAAATCTTGCGGATTCTTTGCCAGCCTCCCAGTTTATCAAACGGGGCACGTACAAATTGGAAGCGCGGTTTTTTCATTCCCACTTTGTCGAGGGGAGGATTGGAAAATTTATAAATATTTACGTGAAATAAATTATTTTTGAATTCAATTTTAAAAAGCGCGCCAATTCTATATTGTTATGGGAAATAACAGGTGGTTTAGGGATATTTGGACGAGGTGCCCTATCCGGCTGACGGGTTTCGGTTTGCACTGGATGTAGAAGTTCGATTTGTACGCCGGCGTAATTCGTGAATCAGTGTTCGAAAAATGGCTTCTAGATCTAGTGAGTCTGTTTTCGTTTTGTTCTCAGATGTTTAATTTGGTACATTTACGTTTATAGTGTTAATAACAGCCTCGTTTTTGCCGCGTTATAGGCCCTAGTCATGGCAATTCAAGCGAAGAAGCGATGGACAAGCAAAATACTCTCTCGTCAGAGTACTTGTCACAGAAAGTTTCCACACTAAAGTCTCTTGCATTTGATATTGAAGATCATGCCAAGGAGCACAATCGTCTTCTGTACTCAATGGTGAGTACACTACCTATAATTACTGGGTTTTGTCACTCAAGTTGTCAGACAAATCACAGCCCACTTGTTATAAAAGAGCCTTGAACAGATTGTCAACGGATGTTTACAGAGTGCCCCTAAAGTTTTGTACCGGTATTACACAGGTCATCTCAGCTTGATTTTGGTACCGAAGGATAAGATTAAACTGATCATGTATACATTTTCATGAACGACATTGTTTAATCTTGCCAGCGTGTTATCATTGTCAAATTGACACAAACCAAATTGCATAATTTGAGATATCACAAAATACAGGAACACGTAGTGGTTTTTATCCACCCCAGGTGGCTCATTGAATGAAAAAATATGTTCAGGGTTCATACCGTCAGGGAAAGTCAGGGATAGTCAGGGAAATGTGGACATTTTGCCCAATCAGTCAGGGAAAACTTTCAACAAATTTTGAATTTTAATTTTGTGACTGGAAATTTATAATTTTCAATTCATTTCTGTGAAAAACACCATATAAATTACACCTACAATTCGTTATTTCCAGTAGAGTTTGCCAAAAATTTCACCTATGGCGTTCCCTTTTAAAGAAACGAGCTAATATGTTCAAATTGAGCGATTATTTCTTGGGCTGGTCAAGGAAACAGTTTGTCAAGTGTTTCTATATATTAGGCCTACTGCAAATTGACGTGGCAAAGAAAAATATATTAAATGTTATTTCTAGTTTATTCTTGTGTGATATGTTTCATTTTGATCAGTCAAGGAAATTGATCGGATTTGGTCAGGGAAAGTCAGGGAAATTGAGTTGCAATTTTTGGTATGAACCCTGATGTATATAGGTCTATTGAGAGAAATTTATATCTGATGATGCAGTTTTCTCACACACAAGCATTTAAAAGGAATCAGAACTGCCATATGTTACATTTGATTATTGCAAAAGTCATTAACATGGCACTTGATAGATTGTAATGTCCAATGATGACAGGTGGAGAGGGCAACCAACTGCTTTGGCGTCATTTTTTTGGATAAGTTGTCATTTGGTTGGGGAAAAAAGACTGGGATTTCCTAACTTTAAATTCTAATTTTATTGTTGTTTTACTCTGCTCTAGGATTTTTCTCCCTTTTCCTTCTACTTTAATTTGACTCGATGCAACTTTTTCTCGAATTTTACTGGTAAAGTCAAAGGTTGCCGTATTATGGTAAATTTGTAGCATCTCAGTTCTCTGAATTAAAAATCCAAATTCAGCTAAACAAATTTGCATTCCTTTGGTACTTTCATTTTGTGCGAATTCCTTTTGCTATACAAATTGGTAGTTATAGTACAAGTCAATGGCTATATTAATTAATTTGTTGCGTATTTTGTTTGACAGCTGTGGGAACCCTGATACTTGAGCATATGCTTGAGCTTTGCTGTTCTAACCGTCAGGAAAAGTCAGGGAAATGTTGACATCTTGTCCATTAAGTCAGGAAAAGTCAGAGAAACATTAAAAAAAATTGAATTTCAATTTTTAAAAAAAATTGAATTTCAATTTTTTGACTTTAAGGAATCAAAAAAGAGTCTGAAAGGCGGCTAACTGCAACACTTCTTGGTCAATTGATCAAAAGTGTTGCAGTCATACAGAAAAATACAAAAATATAGTTAATTGTAGTCTTGCAAATAAAGTTAATTTTATTTACGGGTGATATTTTTTATTTGATAAGTCAGAGATATTAATCGGATTTGGTTCCTTGAAAGTCAGGGAAATTGAGTTGCAAATATTGGTATGAACCCTGACATAGGCACGCAAACAGGTGCAAATCATCTCTAAAACAGAAATACCCTCCATGCCGTTGGTTTGGTTTCATTTCTAGGATGATGACTTTGACGCCAGCAAAGGATTTCTCTCTGGTAGTATGCATCGGGTCAACGTGATGATTGGCCGGGGAAGGAATAACCGCAAAATGATGTGCTACGTTAGCCTGTTTTTGGTCGCCATTTTCGTTATTGCTTACTACTTGCTGGGACGCGTTTTCTGATGACATGATGCGCCCTGCTCGGCAGTGACTGAATACTACTCGTGGCATGACTATAATGTGACATTCATCTGGCACTTGGGCTTACGGGTGACTTGTTTCAAAACAGTATTTCGAATTACGCCGATAGGTGGATGGTTTTAACATTTCCGTGCACACCGATTGCCTACTTGAAGAAAAATACGATGCAATCGACAACTTTTGCAAATGCTGATTTGATCGGCACCCAGGAAAACTCGAGATTGTGTAAATGTTGTGGATGGAACAGTACTCTGACATGATGCATAATGTGCACGTGATGCACTCTGTAAATAAGCTTGCTTGAAATAAACCTTTAGCACACTCAATAAGATTTTACCTGGACGAGTAGGGAAAATCTTACGGAAATGTCTGTTCTAAATTTCTCAAAGGTTTGTGTTTATGTTGCTGAATACCATTGTAACATCAAAAGTTTTGCATCTTAGGAGAATGCCTCACCCCGATTATTGTCTAGTCTCACTACGACTTGCATCAACTCTACAAATACTGGTAGAGCCAAGTACTGTTACTGTTGCAAGAAAAGTTCACGTACCTTTTATGTAGTTAGTAATTGACGAGTTGAGCAATGGGATTGATAATGAGAGATATCAGTGATAACATACCTAGTGTGTGTGTGAAACACAAATAGTCAATTGAGAAGTAAATTGTGAATGAAATTCCACAAATAGATGTGGGAAGTAAAAATCCAGATTAGCATGATAAGCGTTAATAGAATGATGATAGCAGATATTGAAATAAGTGTGAAAACAATGTACAGCAAGATCATAACATCGTCCGGATCAATTGCACTAACAGCTATTCTTTAATTATGCATGTATTTGACTCATGGTGACTACCAACCTGGAAAACCTGGAAACCTCAGATAATTTGATATTTCACCTGGAAAATTTCAGGCTTTTAATTGAAAATTCCCAGTTCAGAGAAATCAGCACAAGAATGATTGGCTAGATTATTGTATCTACCAATCTCCTAAAATTCAGCATTTGTGATGGTAATTTTTTTTAGTTTGCATGTGGCGCTGTTGAATTACTCTTTATGAGCCCTTTGATTAATATTTTTGGAAAGTAGAATTAATTTCTGGCATTATTAATATTTATAAAATTTTCAAAATGTCTACTGTATTATTGGTGATCTGGTTTTTATAAAAAAAAATCCCTCCAAAAATCTTTCATTATTATTATTCCCAACAAAAAAAAACCCAGATGTTCAAACCGATGCTGTAATAATATCCATTGGTTATGTTGAGTGAAAACCTACCATTTGAGATCTAGTTTTTCAAAAAGTTTCGCCTGTGGCGTTTCCTTATTATTATTACTAAATGTTATTTTTAATAAAATTGTGGCACACATTTAATCATTAAAATATGTGCTTTGGACATGGACAAATTAGGATATGAACCTGGAAAACCTGGAAAACACAGGTAATTTCGTTTTCAGAAATTAGTAGTCACCATGACATTGTGGTAAGGAAATTTCTGCCCCATTTCGAAAATTGGCTTTACCGGTGTATTGGATTTTTTAAGGGAGCAGACCTAATCTCGAGTATTTACTCAGTGATGCATAAACTAACATCCTGAGCATTAGCACAATTGTTCGGCGTTTAAGTGCTCCAGGTGTGTTGGTTTTGTGGTGCAACGCAAATCGAAATTAACGCCATTTTTAGTGAAATTGAACAAATTTAATGGAGGAAATAAGGCTGGGGGCCTCGGCATTTGCACAGCGGTCTCGGGATCAACAATCTAACCCTTGGGCAAATAAAACTAAAAAGTTTAAGGATGTCAGGAAAGTGTTAGGTACACTCCCCTTGAATTTACCTGAAGGGCTATTCCAGAACTATACTATTTGAAACTGTGTATATGTAGCCTATATTTAAGAATATCAATTGCCTATTGGAGGAATGTCGTTAAGCAGAATTAGTGAAGGCGAAAAGTTAATATGTGCACTTTTAAACCTTAATAGAAAATCTAAGAAGGAAAAGATGATTGTCATAATTTTTTGAGATAAAAAAAGGATAAATGGGTGATTTCACCTTATGACAGAGAAAAAGTGTAAATGCTTCTTGTTATTGTTTACAGTTTATTGTAAGTAATTACAATGTTAAGTTCCAATCAGATAAAAATAACAAAAACAAAAACAATCAAAATTGAATGAATACTGTGCCAGGTTTGATGTTTCATGCATTATCAAACCAATAATTTGTTTTGTAAATTTTTGTGTAAATTGTTTTGTATTCGCACTGAAATTTTACTGTTTTATTCATATTGACTTTACCCCTCACTTTCTGTACATGGGTCACTGAAAACAGTTGATATTTTAAATGTTGAAAATTAGTCCTAAAAGGTGGCTGGTTTGGGAGTTTTTGTACGAATTCGCCTGTGGAGCGCCTAAATTAATGTCAGATGTATCATTTCTACTTCTGTTTCTCTTAAATTCTCTTGATTGTTAATATTTTTAAAAGTGTGTTCAAAAAAATTTGAAATCCGTCTAGTTTTTATAAAAAAGTACTATTTAAAAAAAATTGCCTACTTCATTCTCTTCAATATTGATATTCCTAAGAATGTCTTTAAAAATGCATTATGGCTAAAGTTTGTTTTTATATTTGACTACATGTACAAGTTTTTCTAAAAAATTTGCCACATTGTATGGCCACATGCCTTTTAGCAATTTCAATCAAAAAGTAGAAAACCCTCTAAACTGCAGTAATTTATTGATTTTGTTTAGAAAAAATATCTATACTCGTCCTATATTTTTTTCATTTTTCCTATATTTCCTACATAATTCGACAAAATCTGAATTTTCTGAGCTTGCCCCTAAGGCCCAAAACCAATTATCAGAGTTGCTGGCACCAGGCCACACAACCCCAGGGCGGGCCCTGCTTTCAGTTGACTTGGCGTTTACCCCCACATTGTGTCACTGATAATCACGCCAAAGTTTGCTTTCTTGTAGCCTTTTAGAGCGAGGAAGTTGACTGAAATCATTGTCGTGTTTTTCGGCACGATGACAAGGGTGAGTCACGTAATGCATTCAGGCAGAGGTTTCCACTGGTGTGGCTCACGAGGCTGACAGATCCACTTTCAGATGGAGCAGGATGGCCGAACCTAACTCTTGCACTGGATTCGAGGCACGAAAGCGAGCCCAGCAGGCTGCAACGCTGCAGTGGTAAGTCAGTGCTGAAGCCGCAAACAAACATGTTTTTATTCTCGGTAATTTCTCAAATCTGCCTTTTCCATCAGGGTCGAGCAAAACTACGAGTGGTCCGAAGGCATCTGCGTGCCAAGATGCGTACTGTACCAGCATTACCAGGACTTCTGCAAGAGCATGGCCTTTGTCTGCGTCGGACCAGCCACGTTCGGAAAGGTTCGTGAACTAAATTGACTCTATATTCCTGAGAAAGGATTCCTACACATGGGCAGGCTGTCAAGAATTTCCGGTATTTTTGAGGAAGTCCTATATAGTCCTATATTTTACTGCAAACTGTTGTGGCAAAGAAAAATATAGTAGATACTGGCTGAAATTCATCATCTGAGATCTGCGAGCCCAAATTAATGTTAAATATATCATTTCTGGTTTTGTTTAAAAAATGCCTGCGGCATTCTGTTGATTATTTTAAAAATGTTTTAAAATTGCATTGTGGGTGGTTTTTTTTATAAAAAAATTCGCTTACGGCGTTCTCTTAAAATTTACGCACGTACAATTTTTTTTAGAAGAAATATCAGAAATCCATCATTTGTGGCCTGGTCTGTGGCCAGACCTAAAAATCCTGGAATTGACAGGGAAATTAAAAAAGTCTGGAAAAGTCAGGGAAATTCAAATGTTGGTGCACAACGATTTTGATTGGTATAAGTATCTCAGACAAGCATTACAAAAGCTGTATTTGAGATCTACTTTTTCTAAAACTTTCGCCTATGCTATGAAGATTCCACTAAAATTCACCTAAAATGTAGTATTTCTGTTATTTTTTTTTTAATTTCGCCTACCGCGTTCCTAAATGATAAATATCGTAGCTGGCTGCTTATAAAATTTTTCAACAAAAAAATTTCCCTACAGTGTTTCCATTGTTATGAACAATTTTTAAAATTTCGAAAGAAGAAGTCCACTAAAATGTAGCGTTTGTGTTCTTGTGGTTTCAACCACTAGTGGTTGCATCGGTTCATGACTATTTCTTGTAATTTTTCAAAAATTTCGCCTATGGCGTTCCCTTTATTATTAATATTGTTATTTCTTTTTACAAAATTATTAGCTAATCCCATCATTTCGTGGTCAGATCTACAATTTCTAAAATTTTCACCATATGGCATTTGCATGGGTCAAATCCTTAAAAAGTGTTTCTTGAAATGGTCTGGAAATTTTGCAAAAGGTGTCTGGAAAACCTGGTAACGTCAGGAAAATTGGATTCAAGCTTCGGCTAGTCACCCTGAATTGATTTACTTCGAAAAACTCAAGGAAATTCAAAAGATCAACAATATATTTTATATGGCTGCTGATTGATAGCACAACGAAATTAATAATGAAATTGCCACTTTAAAAAAAATCCAAAATTCCTGTTTCCCTATTAACAATTTGTCTTCTAGCAGACCTTACTTTGGTTATGCCATATTTTTGCATTATCAGTTTTCACGGTGGTCAGGGAAATTTGTTTTAAAGCCTGGAAAAGTTAGGAAAGTTGAAAATGCAGGAAAATGATATTTGCAAGTTGCCATAATACTTTAGCAATGCTTAAGTGTATGTGAAAAAACATACTGATGTTTTGTAATTCATAAATTAACCTGCCTAAAGTTGAAAATAAGTTGTATTTTATCAAACCCACTTTTAACATGTTTTTAGATCATACGACAACGTTTTCCAAAATTGACAACACGCCGACTGGGAACTCGTGGTCAGTCAAGGTGAGCAAATGGCAATGTCTCACAAGCATTATACTAAGTTTGTTGATTTTGAGAAATGGTTGTTAAATTAAGACAATGTGTTTGGTGGTGTTTCGTAGATATCATTATTATGGAATTGGTATCAAAGAAAGCTCGCCTTACTACAAACAGGCCTACACTGGAAAAAGGCTTTCAAGGTTAAAATTTGTCCAGGAAATATCCATGTGTTAGAAATTGTCCAGAAAATGTCCATGTGTTATAATTTTTTAGCGAAAAGTGTTCATCTCCTGCCTATTTTGCAGATTTTCAGGCGTGCAAATTAAAACCGAAGTAAGACAAAACATGGTAATTTTATTACTACTCTTAATGCGGGGTTAAACTTAAGCATTCCGGTTTTCAAATTAAACAATGATATTTCCACAAGGGACCTACCAAACGTTATTCCCTGGCCTCGAAAACTGGAGCACTTTTACCAGAATTTCCCAAGTTTGAGGATTTGGTGCTTGATGCTGACACAGACAAGAACAAAGTAATTGTGCTTGAAATTTTGATTTTATTTTAAAAATCAATTTACGAGCACGATATGAATTTCTCTAGGCAAGGACCTTCTTGGTTATGTATCGTACGCATTGCCAAAGGATTTTGGACACTGTGGTTTCAGCCAACTTCAGCGAGGTTGAATATACTGGTACTAGTTTCAGAAAGGTCAATGTGTCTTCCATAGCTCAAGATTTTTTTATTCAAATCAACGTTTGTTGTTGTTGCTTATATTGCAATACGACTTGTGTGTGCAAATGCACACCTGTATGGAAAATTCTAAAGTACATCCAGAAATTTTAACCGAAAATAATGTTATTAAAATTTGTATTATAAGTATTACATTGATCTTTTCTAAACTACCTTAAGTAATTTACTTATGAAAATGAAATAAAAACTAACAATTGTGCTCCCTGCTGGAACAGGTTTCGAAGTTTCTTTCCCACTTTTGGCAAGGCATGCCTGAGCACCTTTTGGAAAGTTTAAAATCTGCTGTTTTGGCTCGCGTGGTGGCTGCTTGTGATGTCATCCTGTATAAGGTAGTGCTAATCTCCAGTCGATTGCCAAGACCAGGTTTTTGCATTGTTAAACAAGGGTTCGTACCGTCAGGGAAAGTCAGGGAAATGTGGACATTTTGCCCAAAAAGTCAGGTGGGATTCAGGGAAAAATTTCAAAAAAATTCTAATTTCACTTTTGTGACTGGAAATTTTTAATTTTCTGTTCACATTTGTGAAAACACCCTATAAATTGTTAAAAACACCCTACAATTTGTTATTTCCAGTTGAGTTTTTCAAAAATTTCGGCTACGGCGTTTCCTTTTAAAGAAACTTGCTAAAATCCAATCGTAGAAATATGTTTACATTGAGGAACATTTTGTTGGGTTGGTCAAGGAAACAGTTTGTCAGGTGTTCCTATATTTTACTGCGAATTGCCGTTCCAAAGAAAAATATAATCGATACTGTCTAAAATTCAGCATTTAAGATCTGATTTCTCTACAAATTTCGCCTGCTTATATTAAATCTGTTATTTCTAGCCTAATTTTTTTTAAACAAAAAAGGGCTTGCAGTATTATCTTGAATATTAATATTTTTAAGAATGTCTTCAAAATTGCATTAGGACTACATTTTTTTACAAATTTCGCCCACGGCGTTCTCTTAAATGTTATTTTGCAGGCATTTCTCTCATGTTAATATTAACACACACATTTTTTTTTTAGAATTTTTTTTGTGGTCCAGTTTTTGTAAAAAAAAATTCCTACGGCGTTCTCAATCCTAAAATATACACGGGGCCACGGCGAATGAAAATGCGAATTTTTTTTCAAAAATATTAGATTAAAATTGTGAAACAAATCGGATATATGCATGTGAAAACATTTAAAAATATTAGATACATAGACTTACTTACATGTGATGTTTTTTTTTTATAAGTCAGGGAAATTGATCAGATTTAGTCAGTAAAAGTCAGGGAAATTGATCAGATTTAGTCAGTAAAAGTCAGGGAAATTGAGTTGCAAATTTTGGTGTGAACCCTGTAAAAGTCAATGAAATATTATTCTTGCAGATCATGAACGATGTTTTGATACCATCAACGATTCAGGAGTTGCCTGATAGGCAAGTTTTTGGCATAATCCTCCTCTGGAAGCTTTGCGTGTAAACCTGCTAATTTTTTTTCAAAAATTGTCCTTTCCTAGCTTATACAAGGACATTAAGGTATTTGTAAGGAATTTTATCGCATGGCTCGAAGTCGCTCTTGAAGGCTGCCCAGATTGCCTGAGGACCAGAAAATTGGAAGGTACCACGGCTGGATTAAGCAGTTTAAGCTGTAAAGGATTCAGATTTGTTCACAGATATAAATTTTTGACTTTATAAGTTTTTTGTGTTGTTGTTCATCTTCACAGTGGCTTCTTGGTTCGTGGCCTCAATGAAAAAACAGTTATCTTTCATCAAATTGGCCCAGGTTGGTCTCAAGCTGAATTAAAACAAAATCACGAAATATCTAAGTGCCTTTGCCTTGTCTCCAAACATTTACCGAAACAATTTTTTCAGACAACTCGGTCGTTGCTAAATAACTCCGATGCCACACAGCAGATGGGACAGGACCTCGATGCCATCGACATGACCTCTATTGCATCACAAATCGCTGTCTTGCTGCGAGTCACCAATCTAAGCTGTATCAACAAAATCAAAGAATGTAAGCAGACTGTGAAGGCATGTTCAAAGAGCAAATTAGTTCAATATTTCGAAAATGAACTGCAAAAGTCAGGTGCAGTTGCAACTATAGCATAAATCATGCAAATATGGTTTTGTCAAATGTTACTACAGTTATATTAAGATGTTAAAATTTAGTCAAAAATGAGTTTAATGGATTGTGTATTTAGATTACCGAATGTTGGTTAATTTGCTTTTGAGGCAGTCGCCGCTGGAGGACTTCATGGAGTGGATCGATGACGTCATTGATAATTGTTTGTCGGTGGTGAGTTGAACTACTTTTGAAAATCATTAAGTGACAACCAGCCTGGAAATTTCAGGGAATTTTGAGTTGAAACATGGAATTTGGCAGTATCAAGATTTTGTATTGTGATTGTTCGATTTAATTCTGTGAAGTCAGCATATCACTCATATCATTACCCTAAAATTCAGCATATGTGATTAAGTTTTTTCTAAAAATTTTGCCTGCAGTGCTCCTATATACATTATATATAAATATACATGTCTATATACTAATATTTCTGAAAAATGTTTTCATGAGTTTACACCAAAATTCCGTTATTTCTGGAAATTTTTTATTCAAGTTTCGTCTGTGGAATAATATTGCTGACATTTTCGAAATGATCTAAAACTGCATTATTGGTGATTCAGCTTATTTAAAAAAAAATCCCTCAAAAATTTCTTTAATTATTATTATTACTAAAAAACATTTCAAGGAAAATATACCTAAAATCTATTATTTTTATTAGGTTTTTAAAGTTGTGTTCATAAATTCATCATTGGGATATGTTTATTTGGTAAAGTTCACTAAAACATACCATTTGAGATCTAGTTTTTTTTAAAAAAATCACCTGCAATGTTTACTTATTATTACTAAATAGTGTTTTTGCTAGATTGTGGCACACATTTAATCATTAAAATTTATTTTTTTGAACCTGGAAAACCTGGAAAAGTCTGGAGAATTTCGTTTTCATAAATTACTACATGTAGTTATTATGTAATTTGACTAATTAAAATTATTGCTCTTTACCTAGCTCTGTGCAGAACTCCCTTTGTTTGGTAGCTCTGCCTCGATTTGTTACCAAAAGACTTCAAGTTCATCGGCCCGTTTCGTGTTGATTTGGTCCTACCTGATTTCTCTAATCGCTAGGGATTTGACTCTTCAGAATTCTGCCAGTTTTGGTAGGTGTGCCTACAATATGTTGTTCAACGAATTTTTCAGAATATTTTGCAGATCTTGAGCCAGAAATAATATCAGTTTTCTAAGGTTCTGTTCACGTGATGCACCTCATGTTCGACGAATACATTTATTTGGTCATTGAAACACAAAGAATTCGTCATATGAGCCAATCGTTACAGAAAGATGTTGAGAGATGCCTGCAACCTAGTAAGGACATATTTTGTGCTTAGCATTTTTGAGTGTGTGATTTTCACGAGGTTTATTTTACAGGTTGTAAATTGTTTTCGTCAGCCTTTGGACCCGAGCAGGAAACAGCTGGTTCAAGTCAACTCGTTTCCCCTAAAGGTGCGCAACTAAATGTATCGAGATACGGCAATTTCAAGTTCTCATTTCTATGTATTTTTTAAATTTGGTGGCTATATGGATTATTTCCATAAATTCCTTTTTTCAGCAAGAAAATTTCTTCTAATTTTTAGGTGATGACCCTTTATGTTCATATGTTGGTCGAATTCCTCAACTCGAGAGCTACTGGATGCAACATGCAGATGCTGAAAAACCCATGGAATTGACCTTGGAATATCCAGTTTCGTGTTATCCTGGCATTTCCTCGGAAAAAAGAAATTGCCCATCAAATAATGAAGGTAAGAACTGAAACTCGTAATTTTTTATCGTCAAATTAGGAGATTTTTTGCTTCGTTGTTGTTGATTGCTAATGAAAGTTTGTCAGAGAAAAAATTAATGTCATGCTTAGGCTCATAGTCTTTTAATTTTATAAAATGAGTAACATTATGGGATAGAGTTTGATTTTGAATAATGTTTCTAGAACAAATATTCGCTAACTGCAGTGCAGCATCTGCACCACAACATTACGAGCCTTATTTTGAAAGTGCAGTTGACTTCTGCTTGCCCCCACCAGATGCCATATGACAGTATGTTTTCACTTGACTCCACTATTCTTCAGCTTGATATAAACGTACGTGCTAATTGCTTGTTATTTAACAATTTTTAAAAAATAAATTATTTTGCAGCAAGTAGTTTTGTGTTTTTGAGCTGTCAGATGTACGACAGTATCAAGTATTGCACGTTTTACCATTTTTCAAAACATATCCAAAAATTACACTACTCAACAACTATGCTAAGCACTGGGAAGCTTTTTTTTAAAAATAAATAATGGTTTCTCAGTCGCTATTGTGGATTTCACACTTTGATTACTTAATGAAGCTGAACAATTATACGTGCATGTATAATCAAATTTTGTGTTTGGCTTGATTCCCAAAAAATTGCGAGGAGCATGCAACGTATTTTATGATTGATCCTCCAGTTTTAAATTTCTACATGCAGTCTCGTGACTGAAGCGCCTTAGTTTGATAAATAACGACTTTTTCAAATGCCAAGAAGATTTTTTGAAAGTTCTAAGAAACTGCATTTATGGTCGCGGTGTTTGACGAATTCAGAAATTATGTTGAACAAATTTCTTTTGTTTTAAAAGCTTATGTTTTGTGGCTGAAGAGTCACTTGAGTGTGGAATATCTGGATTACGTGATTGCTCTTCGATGACATATGATTGGCATCATCCATCATGACAAGAACTCATTGCACTTGGAAATTGCCAGCTGGTAAGTTGACAAAACTATGAATAATACTTGACCCAGAAATTCAGGGAAGATGATCGATAAATGTGCGTTACGTAAATTGAGGGTAATGCATTTGCTCATTATGCAACGAATTTGAACAAAATTATGTTGACGTCAACTTTAATTAGTTGGCCCTGGCTCATTGTCTCTATGTAACTTCCTGGGTTCATTACTGATCCAGTTGATCTGTGTAGTAAGTAACATAGCAAATATCAACTAAAACAAGTGATGAGTCCAATTGATTAGCAGTTGTTAGCAAATTGTAAGTTTACTGTCTGTAGAGAAACCAATTTAATGTAACGTAATTAGCATGGCAGCGTTGAAGATGTTTCATTTTTCAAAAATTCCTTTGGTGGGTTACTGTCGTTTCAGGGAAATTTGACAACGAAGTCAGATAGGCAGGGTACTCGGGTTATGTTTTAGAAAAAATGCACGTGAATTTTGCGACGTATCTTCGCACAAAATTTTTCAGAGAATAATTTTGACGTATGACGTACACGACACATAACTGCACTACGCATTACTGCTTCATAGGAAATATATTTTGTGTAATTTTCTCAACAAATGTAATGATCATGGCATAGTTAGGAATCTCCATCGTTGTAGATACACTTCAGTAGTTTGGAGAATGTTTTCAAAACGTTTATTCTGATAAGGTCTTTTCAAACTCACCATTATCATTTATGATAATGTCGTTTTTGTATCTCACGAAATAATACATTGGCAAAATATCTCGAGATTCTTGGTGAAATAATTAATGTAGTGGCGCAATGAACCACACGACTCTACATAGCGCCTACTAAATTTCATTTCGCCCACATACTTGAAAGACGACTTGCTTTTAATAAGTGGTTTTACGATCCACTGTTATTAAAAGCGAGTCGTCTTTCAAGTATGTGGGCGAAATGAAATTTAGTATAGGCGCTATGTAGAGTCGTGTGGTTCATTGCGCCACTACATTAATTATTTCACCAAGAATCTCGAGATATTTTGC
>JAQGAF010003615.1:0-16896 GCA_034687865.1 Kryphioiulus occultus
TTAACCTTACACGATCAGTATTACTGTCCATATTTGCCGAAACTGACAGTAATAATGAACGTGTAGGGGCCGCTTTAGAATGCAAAAGAATTATCTCAGTCTCAAATCTCAATTGCGTTTATTCAAGATGGCGTAAAATGCCAACTACAGTTGCATCTTAAGTAAAACAACGTTAGTACTGTAGGTAATTATTATATTGGTAGTTTGAAAAACGAAGAGGCTTAAATTGTATTTTTAACGTTTTTCAAATGCAATTTCGCTAGTTAAATAATGGTTGACTTGCATAAATAGGCTGCCACTATAACATGTTTTTGCAAAATCTTTTTTCATGTCCTCAAGGATGTCAATTAGATTGTTACCTAATCGTGTATACTATTATCTGTCTTGATTAATTAAAGACGTTGCCCTCGCATAGCGCAATCCTGTTTATTATGTTCGCCGCTTTTTCCCCCCGTTGCAACATCAACATAATACGCATTCAAGTCGACCCCAATTTATTTGTTTTTATCTTGGAAATTCGACCTTGAGTCTGCATTTTGTTAATAGTTGAATTGAATTCTACTACCACTCGAAGGTCGCGCGGGCATGAAGGGTTGCAAATTTGCATCGACATCATAACATTCGTGATTGATTAACAGCTTTCAGGGAAAATTAAAACATAACGCTGTGTTAACCTTCTGGGTTACGCTGGATGGAAATTTGCAGCTCGTTTAATGGCCTCATTGGGCTGTCGTTAGTGACAACGTGATTAGACATGGGCTGCCAGCAAGTTGTCTTCATCGAACCTTGATTAATACTGTACATGTGCTCGTTTAGCTGAAAATGGGATGGAGATGGACTACCAATCTGCGTGCCTTTAGGACTTGTTTATCTAATTGCTAAAATTTGCAGAACCCACACTAATTACCACAAATGTCAGCATCAGCAGCATTACCCTCTGTCTGTAGACTAGAAGTGCGAATGGTAACGCATGTTGGATTTAAAGTCACACGTTCATTACATTTACAGTAAGTCAGCAATTATGAACAAATTAAGTAAACGGCAAAATTACATTTGTCGCAGTTACGTAGGGACGAGTTTAACATCACGGAGGAGAAACCTCTCTATAACAACCACTCACGAAAGTGGACATGTTTTGCTAGCTGAGTATACTGTACTAATTGCCAAGTTGAGTATGCTAATATGATACTAATTCGTTGAGTATGCTAATATGATACTAATTCGTTGAGTATGCTAATATGATACTAATTCATTGATTATGCTAACATGATACTAATTCACTCTGATCACACATTTTAAGATTTAATCAGTTTGATAGACAAGGTTTGGAGGAAATTTTGGAATCATGTGTTGACTGGACAATATTATCTGTTGGTGATGTGTGAGAGATTTGAAGGCTTGCAGAGTTGGAAGGGACTATCAACCTGGAAATCTGTAAACCTCAGGGAATTTTATGTTCAACCTGGAAACCTATAAAAAACTCAGAGAATTTTAAATTGAAACCAGTAATTTTTAAGTATCAAAATTGCATTTTGTGTTTGTTAGTTATAATTCTGATTAATCAGCATATAAAAATGAATGGCCTAGCTGTTAATCAATTCCACCGTTCCCCTAAAATTCAACATCCGTGATTAAGTTTTTCTAAAACTATTGCCAGCGGCTATCCTAAATTAATCTTTATGCGTCACAGTTACAAAAATATGTAAATTTCTGCTAATTTTTCATTAAATGTTCTTCTATGGAGTTCATTTCTGTTATTGTTAATATTCTGAAATTTTCAAAATAATCAAAAACTGAATTATCGGTTTATATAAAAAATCCCTAAAATTTCTTTCATTATTATTATATCCAAAATACATTTAAATGAAAATATACCTGTGTTATTTCTGGTAGTTTTGCCAAGAAATGTTCATAAAATCCATCATTGGCATACGTTTGTTTGGTAATGTCGACTGAAAACCTACCATTTAAGATCTAGTTTTTCGAAAAAATTCGCATAAGCGTTTCTTCATTATTACTAAATGGTGTTTTTGATAAAATTATAGCCCACATTTAATCATTAGAATATATTTTAAACCTGGAAAAATTAAATGACCCTGAAAATCCTGGCAAACTCAGGGAATTTCGATTTCAGACATTAGTAGTCAACATTGCGTAGATAAACTGAAATTTGGGTCGTGTTTTTGAGTTTTTATTCCCATGTAAAGTTCATAGGTTGCATTTTACCCAACAAGTAAACCCCTAGCAACAATTTCCGTCGACTATGAGCCTGAATATTGAGCGAGGGGCTTTGGCAAACGTTTCGATCTAAAACGCTTTGATTATTCTTCTCATTTGAATTTCTTCACCCAAGTAAATCAAAAATAGCTGCTGCTTTGCCCTATAGCCTTTAATGCATTCACGATGCGATTCTACTTGATTTGATAGACACAGGAGAGGCTGTTGAATGCTGCATGGGTGTATTTTGGGTGGCTGTTGTTCATCGTAAATGCAACCCAGAGGAGATTGGCGCATGCGCGGAGCAAATTTCTTCCAGAAGTTTGAACTTAAGTTCATGGGGTATTAAGCGAGACGAAAAGCAAAAGCAGGAAAAAAAAAGTTAAACCGCATTATGCCCACGTGAATACAGTAAATGCCCGGATTCGTCGTAAACTTGAATGGATATACAGCATGGCTGCTGAGATGCTGTACATATAATTGTGCTCTGGCAAAGAGAACCAGATTTTAATTCACGCATTTCTGAGCATATCGGATTTTTACTTGTCCTCATCCAATTAGTGCATGAGAGCAAAATGCAAAACTGCTGCTTGATATTGCTAAAACTAAGTCTTGGTGAACAAATAAAATTCACGTAAGATGGCTATTGCTTTGTTAAGGCTATTGCTATTGCGGCTATATACCTCTTTATATTGCCCCTCGTTATACGACTTTTCGCTGTAACGTCCTTTTTGATTTATGGCAATGTTTGATGCTTCATTTTACAGCAAAAAATTACGGGCCATAGGTCATAGCCAAACGGGGATACCTGACTTCACAATCACATTTGTGCTAATCGATTACTTTAAAAGTTAAGGCGAATGATGCGAACGATATGAGGCAATGGAAACAATATAACACGTTTTTTGAGTCGCATCTTATGTCTGTCACCTTCGCAATCTATAGTTGAGGATGGCTCTGTTTTAAAACTTTGATAAAATTTCGTTGTTTTGCATCTGTTTTAATACAATAAACTTAACACTGCGTTTTTTGAGTTGATCCGGATGACGAACGCAGTGTTAAAAGGCTACAAAAAATCTAAAAAGTAAGCAATAACCTGACAAAACAACAGAATTTTGAACAAATTTTTTAAACCAGGTCCATCCACAAGTTGTTTTTTACATGTACATTGTAACAAACATTGTATACGTAAACGTATTTTTAAAATATGTAATGGAAATACAGCGTTACAGTTGTATTGATTTAATTTTTTTTCATGAAATTTTAACGGATCCTGTTGAATTAACATGGGTTTGTTATTCAGCGTTTTGCTTTATGGCATACTTGTCAAGAACCTAGCTAGGCTGTAAAGCGAGGTATGGGTGTATTACTCAAATTAAAGTCTTTGTGAAGAAATGAAACAAAATGACCATTGCTCTGGCTATGGCTGGGGAGATTTTTGCTAGGTTTTTAAAATGAGCTCAACATGTTGAACACATCTAAAACACCTGTTATAAAATTATGAGCCGACTCCATATTTGAGCTGGAGGATCAGACGCCAACTCATCGTAATCGATATGTAGGGTCATTGTGTGGTTTCCCATCGTGAAGCCATGTGCGTATTTGACTATATCAGCAGCAGACAAAGGTATTGATTACCATTAATTATGCCAGTGACGTTATATGCATTCACTGTAAACGTCAGTTTGCATGTTTTAATTTTGTGATATGTGATGATTTCGTTTCAGTTAATTGAATTGGAATCGTACAGGTATTACACGGTGTTCATAGTCCTACCCTCATTGCAAAAAATAATTAAAAAATATCAGCATTTCAAGGAACAAATTTTGATTTTTTTTCTTTCGTCCGTGTATATTTTCAAATATGCTAACCAAATACATGTGCTACATTAAATAAAACCTAGAATTCTTATACCTTTTTCCAAAATGTGTACCATAACTCTAAACGTTTTTTCGCATTAGTATTTGTAATGCGGCAAAACTTTGTGATCACCCTGTATAGCCATTACATCATTACATTAGCACATTCGCTAATTTATAAACCATTCAATGTCACTTTAAAAAAGCAACAGTATTGACGTTCGTTGGCATCCATTTAGTAATAAAAATAATTCCCATTTTTTAATTTTTTATAATACTGACGTAATGTTGTCGCAACCTTCGCGCCATAATTACTTTGCGGTGATTTTTTCGATGAACGAACGATAAAAATAGTCATTTCTCAAAGTTAGTCTTAATCTAAGAATAAATTATAATAATAAGCGTATGCATTCTAGCTGGTCAGTATAGAGATGTGTTTAAATACATGTACATGTATATTCTGCTCACTCTCCCACGTGGGCCATCTTGGTTTCTGTTTTCAACTGTATACACAATCACTTTTCCTCCATTCAATCACCATCAGCAATTACAAAACCTCTTAGCGATAATTAGCAGGTTAGCTATTTAGTATTGATCGAACATGCGTAGTAATTGAAAAAAAAACATGCTTTCATTTACATTGCCCCCTTTTAAGTACCTGTACAATGTAATTTTCATATTCTTCTCTTGCTTCGATTATCTTCAATTTGAGCTGGTGGTATCGCGGATAAACAAGTTGAAACTGTTATTATGTGCTATGGTTGATTTAACTTCATTGCCGAGTTTGAAAATAAGTGTATTTTTCCATGAGTCCTTGACATATACTGCATCAGTGTATTCGTACAGAACAGACACAATGAAGAGGCTCAAGTTGGAAGCTGTTAGGATAAAGTCTTGATTAATAAAATTGAAAATCAGCGTAATACCCATTAACCAATACGTAGGATACTAGAAGTAATTAAAAATGATAAGCTATCTCGAAGCACTGACATCAACAGATTTTTGAACCGTCCATGGAATTATTCAAAAGTTCATGTGTTTCATGTGCAGAGTGATCATAAAGGCCTTCCCAGTTACAAAAAAAAAATAAAAATAAATGATAGTTACTGTTAAAGGAGCAAGTTTTTATTTGGTGTCATGATACGCTGTACCATGCATTTAACACGTTTAACCTTTCTCTGCATAGACGCCATTTTCGATTTTAGCGACTACAGTGTCGCCTGATTGTACTCCCTGTGAACCAAATACGTGAGATGAGAAAATTTGGGAGTTTTTCTGCATTTTTCCAAAATTTGATGATTGCAACTAACGGTTTTATAAAAATTATCTTTTGTAACGAGGGCAGAACTTTATGATCACCCTGTAGATGTATCAATCTACAATTATGGTATTATTTTATAAATTTGAGGCTAACACTGCTTCTCAAAGAATAATGTGCGATCTTACATGATACAGGTGTTACCTAAAGTATATACGGTACATGTATTACTCGATTGTACTAAATGATATACATTGTATGAAGACCTTGAATGGTGTTTTTAACCCCAACATAATTATCCTGAGAAATATAGCTGGCTTTGGAAACGACACATGGCTCGCTGTTGATTTTAAATTGGCTGCCAGTTTACCAATCCCTATTTTCTCGACATGCAAACGTTGCTGATTTTTCTGTAATTGCACGGTTAGCGCGAATTAACTGCTAATATACGATAGGAACGTATTCTGGTTTAAGCAAGAATTACCGATGCAATATACTATCCACTAATTGCCTCAATTAAATACTCATCGGGGTTAATTGCATGTCTGAATCTGGTTTTATCTGATTTGAGTTAATATATTTATGCAGTATGGGCGATGATCATATACATGTACAATGGGGCTGTCCTGCAGGTTTATTATATCTACCTTTACACATATTTCCTTGAATAATCTTAAATTAGCTTATTCAAGATGAGAAACTGAAATTACAAAACCAAATTACATGTACATAAGGTTAGTTAGTGTAGCAGAGGCTAGTTTAGGTTAAAACCAAAATATGAAAAAAATCAAAATAAAATTAACTAAAAATATTAAGTTCCTACATCTTGGACAATTATCAATCTTGTGTATTAGGCAAGTAGAGTTGAAATATAAATATCATGTGCACATTTGAAGCAGGGACTATACAACTTTTTTCAGAAATACTACGAGTGACGATGTAAACTGAAACTAAGAAATGGTTGTGGAGATTAAACGGTTTTAGCTTACATGTAGCTAGATCCTACGAGTATGTGACTTCCTTTATCGTCTTTTGTATGCCATTAAAAAGCAATATTGGAAAGTAAACAAGATTATGCTTCCCATTGCTGGTGTGCATCTTAGTTTAATTCAAATAATGGCACCAGCACAATGCAGCAGCAGATTCAATTAAGGCTGCTGCATTTAGTCTACCCACGCGAAATATAAATAGGTCTGTTGGTCTCCGAAAAGGCCAAATGCCATTCCGGTCATTGTTAAGGTACTAATGACAATCTTTGTGCTAAAAAACAAGCTCTTGAGCTTGAACGGCAGCGTTATTAATGAAGAGGTCTGTAGTAATCCGCGTTAATAATGGAAACAATTTTTTACGTAGTGGGGCTATACTTAGGCCTTCTTGACGGTAAAAATGTCTTAAAATGTTTAACTTTTTCTGCCATTTTATTAATGTTGAATAAGAAGGTTCCTGATTTGAATTACGTGTATTATACAGGTGCAGACAATCTACTGGCTCTCTCAATTTCTTAAGTGTTGATTTCAGATTTCAAAATGAGTCCAAATGTCAAATTCAGCTTTGATGTCGACTTATGCGTAATGAATGCCATTAGATACAGTATAAGTGAAATGGTGTTTTTCTAAGTTTCGGAAATAAAAATCCGTCTTAAATCAATGCAGAATTTCCATTGTGGTATCTCGATTGAGACTTACTGTAGTATAAAATTTTAAATAAGCAAATTATACTTTTGGATGTCGTGTCGTACTGTATAACAGTACTATCTGATTTAAAAACTTGCTTACTCTTATAAGCATGATAATGATGTAAACTCCAGATAATCCTTGGCACCATATTCATTCCTCGGATGACTATTTCTTATATCTGTAAGGAAATGCATTGTAAACACTTCATCAAATGTACCTATTTTGCGTTATGTTGATATTCGAAAGAATTATACGTGTACATGAGTTTAAAGTACATTGTGCTGTTTTCACTGAATAGTTTTCCACAAATTGACTACGACAGGATACATTTCAGCACAAGAAAATGTTTTGAAAGATACGATGTAAACTCGTAACCATCATAAAGGAATATGACAGCAATACTCAATGGCGTGTTTTTTACGCAAATCTGTTATTATCGCCATGGAATTCTTGCGAAAGTTCGTAAACTCGTACATCATAAAGAGATATGAGCAATACTCAATGGCATGGTTTTTTGCTCAAATCTTTTATTATTTACAAGGAATTCTTGCCAAAGTTTGTAAACTCATAATCACCATAAGGAAATATGACAGCGATACTCAATTGCATGTGCATTTTGAATCAATTTTCTTATCACTTAAGCTATTACTACTAGATAACGTATTTGCACGGTAG
The DNA here is from genome assembly GCA_034687865.1 of Kryphioiulus occultus. Lineage (NCBI taxonomy): Eukaryota > Metazoa > Arthropoda > Diplopoda > Julida > Julidae > Kryphioiulus > Kryphioiulus occultus. The sequence continues at coordinate 7,686 of JAQGAF010003615.1, forward strand.
AAAAAATTCGAGTTTATAATAAGGAATTACTGCGGAAGTTCACGTATATATCGAATAAAATGATTTTTAATCCGACCTAATGGGCGGTGACAAAATTAAGCACGATTAGCATGCGTTCGATGATGGCAAAAAATGTTAATGGCAAGACAAATGCAAATGCGTGCGTCAATCGCTAATAAATGCGGCTATGAGCATGTTCTTAACCCCGAATCTGGCCCCTTGTCCATTAGTCAGTTTTATTCATGCAGTGCACATTATACATGTACATGTACATTTAGGCCTAGACATTGAATTCCATCTTCTAAATCATCTACTAATTGCACACTCCCAACCCAATCTAATAAAGTTTTATTGCTGCTTGGTTTAGCCTCATATTTATAGACGGAAATGGCTCGAGAAGGTGTTAAAAACCTGACTCTTAATCTGTTAGGTGAGTGAGGAAATTAAAAAGTGTCAACTGCAGGGTATTTGTGACATACTTTCCCATCGTTCGTTTCCATTAATCTAAATCCAAATAAAACGACATTTAGGTCAAGTTTAGAAAATTGCGTTGGCATTGCCCGAACGAGCGTTGTCATAACACGGTTATATGGCCTGTTGCAAAATGAAAGGTGCGAAAACAGATGATAACAGTTGATGTGTTTACATGTACAGGGACTCGTGTTGATCAGAATAGACGTTTTATGATCACGTTGGCAGAGTTAATTTCCTCCACAGCCAACTAGGCAGCCAAATCAAAGCTCTGGAGCAACGCTTTTACTGCGAAAACTCTAAACATTTTATTGTTTGCTATACTTGTTGTAAACGTACTTTGATTTCACTGCGTTTTATTTTCTTGGTAAAGTTCGTTTACTGTTTTTACGGCCATTTTATTATTTCGTATGCAGTGGACACGCTATGAAGTTAGCGTTTGTGAAAATAAACGCCTTGCATAGACGTTCATTCGTACTCACACTCGTTCAACCTAATTTGGTTGAAAACTATTTGAAAATCAAGATTTGAATTTGAATGGAATTTGAATTTGCCGCTCAAATGCTACAGCGCTGATTGGTCGAATGATGTCAATGCTAATACTCATAACATTTTCAAAATGATCCAAAACTGCATTTTGGTGATTTAGTTTGTATAAAAATCCCTCAAAAACTGCTTTCAATATCATTATTATATCCAAAAACCTTTCAAGGAAACTATGCCTAAAAGTCATTATTTCTGGAACAGTTTTTTTTAAGCAAATGTTCGTAAAGTCAATCATTGTGATGTGTTGGTTTGGTAATGTTGAGTACCTTAAAAAATTTCGCCTATGGCGTTTCCTTATTATTTATACTATATTGTGGCATACGCTTAATCGTTAACATATTTTTTGACTTGGAAAAATTAGAATATAACCGTGGAAAACCTGTAAAACTCAGGGAATTTCATTTTCAGAAATTAATGTAGTTCCCACGATAATAACAGTTCAAAAAAGCGAGCTGTTCCTATTGAATTTTCGTGAAAATCTGTATTTTTGATGATTTTCACGGGCAATTTAGCAACGATCAGCTAGATTGGTACATCTAGTTTTCAAATGAAGATAACCGGGGAATACGAATGTCAGCGAACGAAAACTCGTAAAATTAGAGCAGACGTGTAATTAAGAGAAATTAAATTCGTCGCTAACCACGCAGATTAACTTCCTGTGGATTTATCTGAGACAGACTCGATAATGCCTGCTGAAATCATGGACATGCCAGTTTAAAAATGATTTATTAATGAATTCCATTGTCCCACTCACAACAAATCGCACCTTATAAATATTAATGCCTACTAAGCTACAGCGAGAGGCAATGAAGTACGTATGCAGCCAATTTAATTAAATTTCAGCCACGTATTGGAAAAATTTCCAGTCTGAATAATTGACGAAAATATCAATAAAACTCAGCCTAAGGTGTTGGACCTTTCGCGAATTTGTCGTGTTTGGTTTCCATGAAATGACCTTAAATATACCGTGCAATTGATCAGATTTATTAATCAGAACAAACGCCTTTATGAAGCTATAGACAAGGCTCTAATTACATCTTTATCAAACTGCAGGAAAACACGCCTGAGATGGTGTTGATTGATTATGTTTCCGTAATTATCGTTTGGCCATACAATGTAGCTGCTATCACAGTTAATCCATAAAATAATGATCGAACCTGGATCGATTGAGACATTTTCATTAGCCTAAACATCAAGTAGACATTTATGAAGTTAAAGCAGTATATTAAAACTCGAGCTATTATTCCGTATTGAACATTAAATCTTTTGAACAGTGGCATTACATGTAAGGCAGCATTCTGCATTTGTTTGTCATTTGTCACACTCAAAATGCCAATTCATTCCCACGTTTTCTTATGCTTATCAGATCATAATTTCTTCAAATTTACTTACAGACTTTAATACAATGTTGATTTTAAGCCATTTTTTCTTTATTTACAGAGAGAAAATCGTGAAGTTCAGTTCGGATCCATGAAACTCAAATTATCTCCTATGAAGGTGGGTATATAGTGCTAAAATGATTTGCAGCTGAAATTTGGATGTGAACTTTTACATAACTCATTCAAACATCATACAAGGTGGCGCACAAGTCCTAAAGTCCTAAAAAGTACTAAAATAAATAAAAAGTCGTAAATGTCCAAAACGCCAAAATATTTAACTAAAAATCTTGATATGCCCTGTACATTTAGTTGTCAGACAACCTGTACTAAGTTACAAAGTTACGTGTACAGTAAGTGCTGATAGCCTTTAGCTTAGTACAGGTTCAGTTTGACACCACTTTTGTTCTTTTAATATTGTAACATAAATACGAATAAAGATTGAAATACTGCATTCTAAAAAATTTACCGCTTAAAAAAATCCTAGCATAATCCTTAATTTGTATCCAAAAGTTCTAAAATAGTCCTTATTTGTTCTCCAAAAATGTCCTAAAGGTCCTAAATTTCAAAACGTGGAATTAGTTTGCCATCCTGGCATATAACATACCTCTGATTTACATACAACAAATATACAGGATAATATATTTTTATGTAAGTCATAGTTTATCTTTGAATTTTTTTGTAGCAAATTTCCTAAAGTGTGAATGTTGGAGGAAAAGAACTCAATTTTTTGTAGACAAAATTTTGAAGGCATATCTTATCGAATATTAAAAAATGAAACAGGCAAATTGGATTTTTCTTGAAATATTAGAAGGGTTGTGTGTTTGGTGCTCGTTTTGACTTTGAAAAGTAGCATAATCCAGTAGTTTAACAAAATGCACATCTATCGAGTTTAGTGACTAATTATAAAGAAGCCTTTCCTATTCCTTAAATTTGTTCAAACTGTAATCCGTTAATGGATTTCTTTGGTGATTTCATTATGCTTATCAAATAATTTGTGGATATGAGCACATAACTAATACATCTGTGCACCATTGCTACGCACTCAAGTTTTTAAAAAAATGAAAAGAAAACGTCTACATAGTTACGAAACCTTACTAATCAGTAGGCAATATTGGAAAAATCCTTTGACGAAGGCAATCCATTATTTGGTACTTAGATGATGGTTTTTCAGCTACCATCGCAGATTCTGTTATTTGGACATCTACTCATTACAAAAGACTGTTAGATTTTTCGTATAAAATCAACCATACAGCTTTTCACTGATTGCTTTTAGAAAAATAAATTGAAAAGCACATGTATATTCAAAGCATCGGACTGTGGAACCAACTCTGTTTACAGTGTTTGTTTTAACATTTGTTTAGATTTTGTTAGTATTTGGTTCAGAAGATGCTCAAAGCGACGTGTTTTGGTGGGCTGCTGATAAACTAAAATACCAGTGCAGCATAGTAAAAACGCCGGAAATGGCTCTGGAATACTATTTGAAAATGCGTCACGACTTGATCATAATTGACAACAGGCATTCCAAGTACTTTGACGCCGAATCGTTATGCAGGTAGGATCCATTTAGCCTTTTTATTGAATTTCTTACACATTAGTAGCAAGTCTAGTCACGTTGTAGTCAATGAATGTTTCAATCAATAACTTTCAGTTCAACTGGTCCCCATTCATTTTAATGATTTCCATTTGCTTTTGTAGAACACTTAGGTCTACTAAGGACTCTGAGCACACCGTCATGGTTGCTGTAGTGAAGAAAAGGTAAGGATATTACAAATACACGTACATTATGGTCATTAAATTACAACATTATGCGGGGATTGGTTAAACCCATGGGGCCCATCAGTGTGTTTGCATTGTTTTATTTAACTGTTTAATTATGCTGTTTAGCATCTGAAGTCAGCATTTGAAGGTGGTGCTTTCAAATTTATTTTCGAACTTGTTTTTGCCCTGCAGAGTTCCTCAGCATAGACCTTGAATTTTTGGCACCTTCTGTATATACACGAAAGTCTAGAAAACAGTATACAAATTCAAATTTAGACTTCGCCGTATAACGACTGAAATACATGTACTACGATATAGCCCCTGCTGCTGCCTTGCTACGCTTTCGACGCAATGCGAAGATATGCTTCTCCTACTGGCTGGTAGGCTGACTGTGATTGCCTGGCAGTTAGGGTCAGCTAAATAAAGAAATAACATGTTTAGGTTGGTTTAAGATAGGATAGGTTGTGATAAACACAAAGACCTTGAAAATCCTGGAAAACCCGGAATTGTCAGGGAAATTGTAAATGCCTGGAAAAGTCAGGGAAAATAAGTTTACTTTGAATAACTTTGAAAAGGATATTCAACAATTCAATAATACATTTTACATATCTTGTTATTCATTAATACAAAAATCACGGGATGTCAAGCAATTATATTGAAGAAATTAATAATGAAATTGCCCATTTAAATAATAATCAAAATTTGCTGTATCTACCTTTAAAAATCAGTTGGCATATGCCAATTTTTGCAATTGCATTGGTCAGGGCGGAATGGGAAATTTGTTTATAACCTGGAATAGTCAGGAAAAAGTCAGGGAAGTCAGGGAAGTTGAAAAAACCATAGCAGCAAAAAATATCAAAAAATATAGAAAGGTAAATATAGTGACAGTCAAGACAGGTGTCATGCTTGCCTGCTAGGCAAGTGGGGTTGAAACCTCCATATTTTGTACACATTTATAGCACATTCGGCGCAGGTGCAACCATTACTAGAATTATATTTAAACTGGTAATAAATCGAATATTCCACATTGAAAGAATGATGTGACACTCTGTAAAAGGACTGTTATTTATTCCGGCAATTGCATATTGAAATCGATACAGACCCTTGGCAGTTCTACTCAATTGTCCCTGTTCATTCAGACTTTCGTGTATCATCCTTCACATTTCATGTGCTGCGTTTGACTGCACAGCAACCTTGTTGCGCCGCAAATAAAACCACACATTTCAAACAGAATCTCATCCTAAATGAACCGGTCTACGCCATAGAAATGACAGGGAATGCCAAAAAAAGATGCTTTTGAATGTTGTTGATCCTGTCCTCGGCAGCTGGTTGAATGGAGATTTTCCAAATAAGTCATGCGTGAAAGACTGAAAGTTCAAGTTTTTCAGTGTTCGTTTTGATTTACCGTTATGATAATGCAGTGTTATCACTGGAAATCAACAAAAATTATACAACGATGACGATGTTTATAAGCATGTTGTAGGCTGTGCTATATGTAGGTATATGCCTTGCTCAAGCATAGACACTTTGAGAAAGGGGGCTTCTCCTAACGGATCGTAGGCTGGCAATGATTACCTGGCGGTTAGGGAAAACTAATCAGAAGTTACATTATGTTGGATAAGTGAATTAGGTCAGGTTAAACACAAAAAGACAAAACCGAAGAGAGCAATAAAAAAATAAAACAAAAGAGAAAATAGACAAAAAACAACAAAATTAAAAGGATAAATTTTGACAGCTAGAATAAGTATAATTTTTTTAGATATTATCGACAAGTAGATATATATTGTGTGCATATTTGCAGCAGGGCCTATACTATTGTTTAACGCTGTTTAATAGTGTATATTTTTAATAATTGAAAGATATTAACTTTTTTTTGTTTACGTGACGTTTTTTGCTGTCATTCTTATAACTTACTCAATTATAGATATCGTCAAATTACTTTGTTATAGTTGCTACTTCAACATAGGCACCATGAAAAAGTGAGGTTTTCCTGAAGAATCATAGGCTGGCAGTGATTGCCTAGTTAGGTTAAGTTGGACAAAATACACAAAAATATTAAAACGTTTAAATAATAAAAAAATATAAATTCCTACTTTCTAGGACAGTTGTCATTCCTGTATACATAAGTTGTGTTGACATATAAATATTATGTGCACATTTGGAGCAGGCACTGCACCGAAGTTTATCCCTATCTTCAACTGTTATTCGAAATTCTCATTTCATTCGAATGATTTAAATGCTGCCGCCTAATGTCCATATTGTCCTAATGATCCAATAAGATTAAGCGACAACTACAGTTTATGATGCAAATTCAATAAAATAGCTGCGAAATACTTGCCCATTTCACTCGGATTTTTTTTGCTAGCGGAAAGTAAATTACTCAAAGTTCAGGGTCCTACTCATGACTGTACGTAGATAAGACTTTAATGACATTGGCAAGGTTTCATTCTTGTATTTACGTATTCTAAACGCGAGAAAAATGGGAGATTTAAAAAATCGAAAATATTAATTTGTTTTTTGGAGGATTGTCATGGGTATGAAAAACTTCGCCCACATAGCACACTTTCAAAATGCGGACTGATAATAAAATTTGCTTCATTAAAATGAGAAAATCGACTACTTAAGTGTACTAGTTTTATGGCGACGTTTTTCCTTTAATGTGCCTTGAGAACCGAGGGTTCTATGACGACTATCGCATCTTGCCAATCATTTTATCTTTAGTATGAAATGGCGATGTTATTAATATCGGTGAAATGACTTTGAGGCCACTAAGCAGAATCTAGTTTTCAGTAATTGTCGACGTAATAATGTAATTTTTTTTAAACTCAAACACGTGATCTGATAAGTGTAATTTTTCGGTGTGTGATTTTATGCTTCCCTTTATCGGTTAAAAGGGTTTAGTTAAAGTGCGTGATTAATTACCCTGAGACATCAGGGAAATCGATTATCGATAGTATATATTATTATATGGACGTCTCGCCCTTTAATCGTCATCTTAATTGTGGCTAATTCAGATTTATAATACACGTGTCAGGTCACAAGATAAATAGCAGGGTGCAAGTTGAATGTGGATATGAAGATGAGATAATGATGAAATTAGAAGTGATGTCATCAATGATGTGATTTTTTGTAAAAAAAATCCCTAAGAGTTTCCTAAAAAGTATTTACTTTAAAGGAAAATACACCTAAAATCCATTGTTTCTGGTAAAGTTTTTAAATGAATGTTCTCATCTAATTGTCGTTCTAATCATACTAATTAACCCTCTAAGGAGTTAAACCTGAGGGTTAATAGTGGGTGTACATTATATGTATCTGCCGTACCGTCAGGGCTGGGATGATGAAATTTTGCATGCAAGTACGAGGACAGTTCACAACGTAAGGTAATTTATTTATTTAATAAAGAGCGACTTATTATTTGACAAAATTGAAATATACACTTTGTAGAGCATTTAATACTATATTTTTCCACATAATCTCCATAGTTATTGATGCATTTATCCCATCGCCTCACAGGTTTCTGCATACCATGATTGTAAAATGTGTTTGGTAATGTTCACAACTGAAGAAGTGCAAAGTGTTATAATGAGTCCTTCTTTTTTAAATAAATAACCTTACTTTTTGAACTGCCCTCGAACCTTAGGTGTTCAAAACCCACACTACGAAAGGACATTTACGGGTTTTATTAACAAAATAGTATCCGAAATTTGCTCCTATCGCTTCCAAATTTATAATGTAGTTTGAGGGCATATTAAAGAGCCTACATTACAAATTTAACTGTGTTATGTTGAAATTTATAGGTTTTATTAAATTACAGATTTTTACAAATTTACATTTTTTAATTAAATTTCAAGAATATTGTAAAAAATAAATTCCAAAAAAATGTTAGTTAACTTGATATTTGTGTGACATTTATCTTTATGTTAATCTCTGTTGTAATTGAGTTCTCAACTTAACTTTTATGCCTTAAAATACTGATGTTACCTCCACTGAATCGCAATCGACAGTATAAATACCAAAGTAAATTCTTTCACTCGATATACCGGTACAGTACTCTATAGAAATGACCTCCATACTGAGTTCTCGATGGGCTAGTACATCGAATTGAAAATGTTGCATGCAACTGTTACATGCACCATCATTCTCTATTGATATAGAGGGACATGCTGATGTCGTGTTTTTTTTTTATTTTATTGTCCACATGAATTGGTTTACGTCCATATACGTTTCTCTGGGTCTTTTCAGAGTTATTGAAGCACATGAAACCACTTATTACATTGTGTGGCATTTTTTTGACAACCATGCAGGAACTCGACAATAGATCCATCCACTATGGATGAACAGTATACTGTACACATGTACTAGTCTTTGACAACGACGAGCAAATCTTAAACTGATTAAGCGGAAATGGTTGCAGTCTATAGTGCTTTGCTGCGTCTTTGTGACGAATTGGAAAGCATTTCACGAAAATATTTATTTCTTAGTACATTTAGTGTGAGCTTCTTGCCGTAATTTCCATAATTTAGTCTGTACTTTCATTGTAGTATTTATGCCATTTGAATATTAAACTCAGTATAAACATATTTGCCAACATCGAAATTGCATCACGTAAGTGCGATTTGAGGTTTCTTTCATAACAGAATACATTGCACAATTTTGTTGTGTACATTACAATTAATTTGATGTTTTGATTTTATGCAGATAATACAACTTCGTTATGAACTCAACTTGTTTGCGAGCCTTTAAAATTTATAAACTGTTTTCATGAAAAATTCCATGAAAAAAACTCAAATGGAATATTTTTTCCCAATGAATGCAATATAAGATTAAATTAGTTCGTTGGCGAATCTGTCTAATTTAATAAACTGTTTCTATCATGCTGCTAATCTGAATATTTCCTGCTTTATTTAAGATTTAAGTTATGTAACTTTAATAAAAACCTGGTTAAATATCAAGTTAAATGACCTTAAGAAAGTGGATTAATCGACAATTTTATAATTGAATTCCTGATTTAAGATGTATTCGTCATTATACCGTAGGTTAGTATTTTTTTTTGATAA
>JAQGAF010003616.1:0-16895 GCA_034687865.1 Kryphioiulus occultus
TGTACTCAAGTAAGGTCTGCTGAATAATTGATAAGTTAATTTTTATCGATTTGCGTGTTTTTAAAAAACGTAGTATAAAATAAAATGTAACATCAGGATAGCATGATGATAACATGAGGAATTTAACTCCTTCACCGGCTTAATAAAGAAGGACATGCCATTGTCATCTGCTTTGGAAAAGTTCATCTCAGAGCAGTTATTTGCCTTTCAAATCCAGAAAGTCATTCTTCGAGCATTGACTTGCATTAAATCTCTTCAATGACAGTTGTTCTTCGAGCATTATCCATCAACCAGACATGTCAGCAATCACCGCCGTAATCAAAGAGCCATCAGCCTGCAACATTCAATTTACAATTTCCAAATTTAATGACAAATCATATACAGCCTTGCAACTACAACTTGTTAGAAATCTACACGATGTGGCGTTTAATGGAAATACTTGTAAACCAGCCGAAGAATCACAAAAGCTGTCATCAGCGCCGTCCGCACCCGGGAACAAGGCGTGTTCTCCCTGGGAACGAACCCCTAATTTTTATACGCATTTTTCAGTTTTATATTTTTTCGTCCTTTTGCACTTTTCTAGTCATGATTAAAACCTCTAGATTTCAAACGCGTATTTTCTGCTCTCTAAACTTGAACAATATATTATTGCTTTAGTAGAAATTCAGCACACAAAAACTGTCTTTTAAAAAAGGTCGGGTAGCAAAGACAGTTCGCGTCAAGAACGGGAGTTTTTTTTGTCGAAACAAGTGCTGCGACCCATCTCCAGCCTTGTAGAAGCACATGCATGCATAAAAATAATTTCATCCAAAATATTATTATGATGGATTTAACAATGACTTGCCCCACACGTTGGAGTCCACTTTTGTGTCGCAATGATATATACAAATTTTTGTTCCTTGCAGTACGAGAGCTGAGTATTCCATACTCTGTAGGTAATTATGCTTCCATCCCGTCAAGTGCATCACAATACTCGTTGATATTTCATACCAACCGGATAGCTACCCGCAGTCCATGGCATAATATATAATACAGACAGTGATAAAGAACCCCGCAAAAACGCTGAGTGTCAATTTTTTTGCTCGATTTTTAGGTTTTCTTTTTTGCCAAATATTTACAGTTGAAAAATTCATCGCTGTATGGGAAGGGCGGGTTGGGGATTCTAGAAGCCAAGCTACAGCGGCGTGGGCTTTCTGGCCAATAAAAATATAATATTGATAGAATTATTCTGAGAAAGAGTAAAGAAACACGACTGAACCAACATTTGTACAAACAATGGAAACGAATGCGAGCGCCGCGCTGCAAATCTGCTGCTACGGCTGTGCAACAGGCAAGGAATGGCGGAATTAAGGAAAGGGCACCCTGGTTTGCTGGACCTGGTAAGGGCCTATGAGGACGCAATTAACTAATGTGAACATGGTTTTGAAGCCCACATTTTCAACATCTATCTGCCTCAACCTTGCACATTAACTAGAAAATTTGTGCCAAAAAAGGGCCATTTCAATGCATGATTTTTTTGACTTATTCAAATAATTAGTAAACAGGAAAATAGATTGCATGATATAATTAACTACCACTTTGCATGATTTAGGAGCATAAACGCAGAATCCATCAAGGCAAGTAATGACTAGTCATAAGTGACCAGAAATTGTTACCTGAAATTTACCTTGGAAAATTCTAACAGATTGGTTTCAAACATAGTCAATTCACAATTAAAAAAAATCATCAATTATTGCCCAAATTTCTTCCCTTGTCACGGCAGAGGAAAGCAATCATTTTGTGGTGCATGAGAAGAAATGTCATCACTAAATATACAGTATACGGTGTATATAGTGTAGATATATAAATAATAAAAATACAGGCATACCCTGCTCTTACGACAGGTTCGGTTCCAGAGGGATAACGTAACACTTTTGTAATTTGTAATAAAAGACTTGTAATTTTTGTGCCAAAAAGGGCAATTTCAATGCACGATTATGACTGACATTACTTATATAAAGCAACAGTTAGTAAAATACACTGTATTACAATTTATGTTTATCAATAGCACTTCTTCTGCCATGAAAATCTTAATAATTACCGGGAAATTATTCAATATCTTTTTCAGCTTATGAAGTAGATTCGGCAGTTTTGAATTGTAGGCGTTTGGATGAGGCAGCAAGTTGAAAACAATGGCATTTTCGAGCTGGATTAAATTTTCGACCTCAATGCCCTTCTGTAAAATGACCAAAAAAAGCTATTATGCCATATCATCTCTGTTGGGAGAAGAGGTAATAAAAAAATTAAAATGGGATTTTTTTGTACTTTACGTAAAAATTCCTGCCCACGAGAAGGGTCTTTTCTCATAAAAGTTTAGTTAGCTCAATAAAATCAAAGATACCAAAAGGCTTGAATCTGTAAGTAGATGTCAATACCCTTAACAACAGGCTGTAATAGCGACCCGAAAGCTTCGTGAAATGAATTAAAACTAACTCAATAATTAATACTGAACTCTGTACAGAGCAGACTTCAAACTTATAATAAAAAATAACTTCATAAGTCTACGAAGCATGAGAACGTTACGCTTTTGCTTTTCACTACTTTCGAAAACAAAAAATAAATTACTGTGTTGCCGTCTTCACGTGAGCAGGAACAAAGTAGTCCAACCCTTTACCACAAAAATATCGTGGTAAAACAGGCTGTGACTCTAATTTCCCTCAAATTTTCTAAAGAAAATATCGTTTACAACGTTTGTATGAATTGAAAAGATGCGTATATCAGGAAAAAAAGAATACAATCTTTGAAATTTCAAAATTTAGGTCCTGATACAGTGGACAAAATAAGTATTGCCAGAATATGAAAAATGTCGTTCCCAAGATAAATAAAAGGAGTAAAATTGTTAACGTACCTGGATTATATTATGCACATTACATAGTTTATGTAACAACATCCAAAACCATTTGCAAAATTAAGAACGACTTTCAAAAATAAAATTTCAAAAAAAATTTCTATGCAAAAAAAAGTAATGGCAGTGCATGGCAAATCCACAATGTAACCTCCTTCCAAAATTTCCATACACTGTTATGTTATGGCGCAACACATCCACATACATGTATGTTCTGGTAGTCCTGATATAATCACTTAAATGAAGATTTTCAATGCTACTGTATCTCTTACAGCCCCGAATCTACACCACAACCACCTTCATGTTAAAGTCTATGGCCGAAGCAGTGCTGATGTATGGGACTGTGTGGGATACAGTAGCGTTGAAAATCTTCATGTAAGTGATTATAGCAGGACTACCAGAACAAATGTGAAAGTGTTGCGCCATAAAATAAAAGACAGTGTGTGGATTGCCATACAGTGCCCTTACTTTTTTTGCTTATGAAAACCTTTTTTTTAAAGTCGTTCTTAGTTTTGCAAATGTTTTTTGCTGCTATTACATAAACTATACAATGTGCATAGTATAACACAGGTACGTTAACAATTGTACGCCTTTTATTTATCTTGTGAACGACATTTTGCCAACTGTACATTCGGCAACATAAGGCATTACCCGATGCCTGGATGCAAGATTTGGAAAAACAAAGAATTCATGAACACGTAACAACCGTATTGCTCCACGTGGGCAAACTCAGGCCAGCAAACACATCACAGGGAGTATTTGGCTTGGGGAAGGGTGCGGGGTATTATCGTCAGCGAATCAAGGGTGGGTTTTAAAAACCAGCAGCATACGCTTTGGCAAGAGGAACCACTGCCCAGGTCGTCCATCCCAATAATGCCCATTTTGCACTGGCACGTCTTGTGGGCCCGAGCGCAGTTACCGTGCTCGTGGGGAAGACAGAAGCCTCCTCACCACCGTCGCCGACATTCACGCAGCGGGAAATCGCGTCCCGCATTTGCTATCACACACTCACGAGTCTTCGGTCATGCCGTTCAGGTGTAAGTTGTGGTGAGCTTCTTGCGCACCCGCTTGCCGCTGCCTTCCTCCAGCAGGTAGGTCAGGTCGATGGGTTGCTTGCCAGGAATGGTGGCCAGCAGCCGAAGAAGAATGTTGTTCAGAACCTGCCGCTTCTTCTCGATCTGAAAAGCGGAACAAGAAAGATGAGTAAAAGTAACAAATAAGTTCGAATTCTACAAGGGTGGATCAAAAAGTTTTCTTATATAAGTAATAAGTCTTATATAAGTATAAGTTTTCTTTAATAAGTAAATAACTGCAGTTTAGCGCGTTTCCTACTTTTTAGTTGTAATTGCTCAAAGGCATGTGGCCAGTTGGTACGCAATTTTTAACATTTTTTCACATGCAAATTTGAGACTTGTTCACATTTCTTCATATGCAAATATCTAATTTTTTTTCTAAATTTTTATATAATTTTTTTTACATAATTATAATTTTTTCTAATTTTTTATGAACTAAATAAACAGCGGCTCTCAAACTTTGCATTAACAAAGTTAATTTTAGAATGGCAGACGTTCGTGACCCATCTACCATAGGCCCACTGAGAATGCCGTACGCAATTTTTTTTACAAAACTAGAAAAACTAGTGTAAATATTAACCATAAGAGAACGCTGTAGGCGAAGGTTTTGTTAAAAAAAACTAACCATAATGCATTTTTAAGGCATTTTTAGAAATATTAATAATCAACAGAATGTGGTAGGCAATTTTTTAAAAGAAAACCATAAATGATAGAGTTAATATAAATTTTTAGAAAACCTGATCGCAGATGATGAATTTTAGCCAGTATCTGTTATATTTTTCTTTGCCCAGCAGTTTACAGTAAAATATAGGAATATATAGGTATTTTTCCAAAAATATAGGACTATATAGGAACCCCTCAAAAATATTGGAAATACAGGAATCATTTTACAGCCTGAATTAATTATTGGAGCGTTGTATAAAAAATTGAAACATGAAAAATGTTAAGCAACTTTTAGCAAGTTTTGCGCAAAATAAAATGGCATGCGTTAAAAAAACAGAAAGAAGAAAATCACACCAATTGAACTGCGCTCAACGTTCAACAGTGTCTGTATTTTTGTTTGGGGTGTCAAAAAAGTAGCAAGCCATTTTCTGGCTGATACGGAGTTGCTGACAGGGTTCGCCAATGGATGTGCGATCAGCATGAATTTTTGGCTTTGTTTTTTTCTTTTGCATTGTTGAAACATATTTTGGACAGGCATGAACTTTGTATCCGTACACCGATGAATTTCATGTGCATTTAAGCCTATGACTAAGTTACTGAGTGCTGTTCAATTGCTGTGCATTTTTTTCAGAAAGCACGTCATTTTGTTTTGTGCAACACTTTAGAGCACCATCAACGACGCCAACGTCGTGTAGTGAACGATGAAGTTACTTAACATTTCGCTTATTTTAATTTTTATCATATGACGGTTATAAGACTTATTGATTCACCCTCGTACAAAGTCAGGGCGACTAGACGAAGCTTGAATCCAATTTCCCCGACATTTCCAGGTTTTCCAGACACTTTTGCAAAATTTCCAGACATTTTCACGAAGCACTTTTTAAAGATTTGGCACATTTTTGACCCAGATTTGACCCATGCAAATGCCATATGGCGGAAATTTTAGAAATCGTAGATCTGATCTCGAAATGATGGGATTAGCTAACAATCTTGTAAAAAGAAATTACAATATTAATAATAAACGAAACGCCGTAGGCGAAATTTTTGAAAACTTACAAGAAATAATCGTGAGCCGAAATGATGGATTTTAGTGTATTAATATTAATAACGATACAAACACTAGTAGTTGAAACCAGTAGGCCCAAACGTTGCATTTTTGTGGACTTCTTCTTCTTTCGAAATTTTAAAAATTGTTCATAAAGATGGAAACTGTAGGGAATTTTTTTGCTGAAAAATTTTATAAGCAGCCAGCTACGATATTCTTCATTTAGGAACGCTGTAGGCGTAATTAAAAAAAATACTGCGTTTTAGGTGAATTTTAGAGTAATTTTTGGAAGAAATATTAGGAAGTGATAATGATAACGAAAATGCCGTACGCGAAATTTTTAGAAAAATCAGATCTCAAATACAGTTTTTGTAATGCTTGTCTGAGATACATATACCAATCAATATCGTTGTGCCACAATAAATTTCCAGTCATTATTTGAATTTCCCTGGCATTTCCCTGATATTGCCAAACAAAGGGCTGAAACAGCTCATACATAAGTATAAAACTGTTGATCTGGCATCCTGTAGGATTTTGACATAATCCAGGATGCAAGATTATTACCCACCCTTAGTGCCAATGTTTCGTCCTTCAAAGGTGCGAGGGGTACTTCGTCCTCTTCCACGTCTGAGGCCTTTCCTTTAGTAAAATGACACCGGTTGCCTTTGCCGCTTCCTTCATCCTGGCTGCCTTTCTCCAAAGAAGGCATGCCCTTCTTTTTGTACGCTACAGGAACAGTATGTGGCTAAAGACACGAAAATAAAGAATTGAGTGTTAGTCAATGGACGTGTATACACAGGGTTCCCACATTTGTTTAATACCGAAATTCCCTGACTTTCCAGGTTTTCCGGGTCATTTTTGAATTTTTCCATGACCATGAAAAATCAGCATTTCATTACTATACTTTATTTTTACTTTTCAAAGATATTTATTTCTAGGAAAATGGTAGAAAATTGTAATGTGAACATTGTTGGAAGTGTAGGCTAACTTATGTTTCATGAACAGCTTTGGCAATTTTTTTATCAACAGCAATAATGTCATTCATTTTTGTCTCTGCTTCTTTTCTGGGGAAATTTGACTTAATTATCAAATTGATAAACTGCTTTTCTCGGGCTTCGTCAGCATATTTCTTCCATTCAGTATTTAAGAAATCCAATTCGGTTTGCAGTTTCCACTTATTTGCATGAAGCTTTCCAATTTGTTCATCAAAATGCTTCCGTTTTTCAGATAAGTATTTTAAACTACTGTAATTTGTTTTTAATCTTTTCAAATTATGATTTAACAAGTTTAAGTGTATTTTCCAGGTTGTGGGAACACTGATACATGTAGTAATGTAACACGTTGGGCGCACAGCACATTCACCAGTTTTTTAATATTTCTGAAATATCGCCCTTTGTGAAGGTGGTACATGGCGAATTTTACATAACTGATAAGGTGGAGTATTAAAACAAGTCTAATTTTGAAATAACAATCTCACTTTTGAAGAACCAAAACAAAGTTTCAGCCAACAGTCAGAAGAGTACGGGTTTATTCGGATGAATTCAGAACCCCGTGAAAAAAATCATGGAAAAACATGCGATGTTCCCCAACCAACAATCGGAAAAATTATAGGTGACCTACTGTATAAGTCCTCTTCGGTGCCAGCCTTTTTTCATAAACATCAAATGCATAAGACTTTGTACACAAGGGATATCTGGAAAAACGAAACAGTTGTTACGTGCTGCTTACAGATAATCGGCATCGTGTACATGCATAATGTACATGTTAGTAAAGAAGAAACATGAAACATTTTCTATTCAACTTCAACTACTTAATTTTTGTTATTTATGAGTATAGATGAGTATTAATTTGTTACTTGTTATTTCAAATAAATTGATATAATTGTTTTAAAAAATGCATGCAAATTCTTAATTATTTTAATTTAATTTAAACATTGCAGATAAAGGGTTAATTTTCTATTATAAACTTTGCTACACATTTGTGGGAATTGTGGATATCAAATCGTCAGGTCATTTCCAAGATGAATACCATTTTCTGAAAACGAAATTACTTGAGTTTTCCAAGTTTTCCAGGATCAAATTCTAAGTTCTTCAGGTTCAATAAAATATTTCGGTTTTTGCCCGTGGGCTGACACATACAATATTTGAAGGCTAAAAATAAGGGTTCTTGCTCCCATTCCTCAATCTTAGACCAGTTAAATTTATTAACCTCAACATTTAAAGTAATAACAATTTTCTATAATTGCCTTGAAAATTTTTTTTTAGGAAATAATACTCTATAAGAAATTTTTGAGGACTGTTTTTTTACAAAAACGAGGAGCAAAATTTGTAGAGACAAATAATCATGAATATGTGAATTTTAGGGAAATGATAGAACAGAGTGTCAGGTAAATCATTTTTGTACTAATTTAACAGTCTTATATAGCGACGCACTTACACTAAACACAATTTTGATACTGAAAAATTTCGGGTTGCAATTAAAAATGCCCTGAGTTTTCCAGATTTTTCACATTGAATATAAAATTCTCTGAGGTTTCTAATTTGAAAATCACCTTGATTTCGACCCTTTGAAATAATGGTATTCATGCTGCTAAACGGATAGCCCAGACCCTTTTAAAAAAAGAATTTCATCGTTTTTAGGGTGCAAATAGCAAGGGCCCTAAGCCTAGTAGGCTATGCTCAGGCCACGTGTAGGGCATATGGAGGTCGAGGCACAGGCAACAGTGAACAAAGGGCTCAATCTCCTGTTTAGTCGTCCTACATGTAAGGTAAGCTTCACTTGTTGTTTATTCGGGGTGTTAATTAAAAACTTTCCACCTTCATTGTTATAAAAAGTGTACGAGATAAATAAATCGTGTTTGGGGGAATGTTTATCAACCTTATACATGCCATGTGCTATCTTCAATGAAAGCCCTTTAAAAAATTATTAATTTTGACTCAAACGAAATTGAAATCGGCAAACCAAATTAGTTTTTGATCACTTTTACAAATTTCGAAAACTTGGTAAGTGCAAATTCCTGACGTTAAATGTTCATGTACACCAGTAATGTTGGGAATAGTTCCAAGATGTTTCATCATGATCAATCATGATTCCAAGATGGTTCATCATGATCAATCATGATTCCAATATGTTTCATCATGATTAATCATGATGAAACATCTTGGAACTACATGTATTCCCAAACATTACTGGTGTACATGAACATTTAACGTCAGGAATTTGCACTTACCAAGTTTTCGAAATTTTTAAAAGTGATCAAAAACTGATTGGTTTTGGGACGGTGTGGAAAGCCTCGTATGCCAAGTAATTTGGTGCAGACAAAAGTAAAATCGGTGGACCGGTACCATCAAAGATATGATCGATATAAGTTATTCTTCTGCGGCTAAACAATTCATTGTGTACCCATCAACAGATTTTATATTGTTTATATCAAATTTGAGGGCTTTCCAATGAAGAGCCAAAGCCATATTGTCCCATTGCGAGTAGGCTAATTTAATTTTTACTTTTACAAATTAATTTTAAATACTTGGTAATCGCAAACATCTGACTGTAAATATTCATGCACTATAGTAATCAGGAGTAATGTCGTGAATGGTACCAAGAGGTTTCATCATGTAATTCCATATTTTTGAATGCAATCGTCAATGCTGTAGCAAAGGGAAGGGGTCCCCCAAATTCTTCACTTTTTGATAGCAATTTTCTATGCACAAAAAAAATTCCGAAATTTTTTCAATAGAGATTTTTGAGCCCAGAGACTGATAGGGTGGGCCGATTTCAATTTCGTTTGGGCCAAAATTAATCATTTTTGATGGACTTTCGTTTAAGTTATCACAAGGCATGGGTTATTATTTGAAAATTTTAAGTTGGATGAGGGTGAGGGAGTGGGTCACTGCCATATGTGAATATTTTTCTCTATCTCATGGCGAATATTTTTATAATAATCAACGTGGAAAGTTCTAAAAAGAACTCCCAAAAAATTGGAGAACATAAGGGAACAGCAAATTTTGACTAGCTTTTTTCTAATTTAACAGATTTGGGGAAGAAATCAAATAATCAAACATTGATGTTGAATTTCCTTGACTTTTTTTTCAAAATAACTAGCATTCCCCTAACTATTCAAGGCCGTTCCAATTTTCCGGACACAGTATGTATTACCAGCCAAAACAACCTGTTTGATCTACCTTAGAAACGCATGTTAGCTTTGTAACAAAGACTATAAATTCAGAATCTTACTTCGATTTGGAGATCTTATAGAACAAGTGGGCAGTCTTATCAAGACGATATTCACAGATATACAAATCCACCGGATCAAATCCCTTCGGGCAACCTTTGCAGAAAGAGCCGAGATCCATGACGCAGCACTGCCTCATGATGCTGTTTAACGAGACGATGTCGTATAACGGAATACGGAACACCTAATGGGAACAGTTATAGTAGTTGAACAACTTGCAGGAATACACACTGAACATAAAGTTCTGAGGGGTGATCCAAATAACTCACTTCATTTGGAAAGAACTTCCTCGCTGGTTCATGGTACGTCTCGTGGGGACGCAAGTAATGATGACCAAAGGCATAAGCTTCATTCCTTAAACAAAATAGGTTACCATTATTGTTACAAAATGATTACCATACCTGGTTAGTAAACCGCTCCAAAAAAGGCTTACGCCGAAATAGTATAGGGTTCATACCAAAATTTGCAACTCAATTTCCTTGACTTATCAAATAAAAAATATCACACGTAAGTAAAATTAACTTTATTTCCCACACTTTGCCCATTCAATTCTAATAGTTTTAAATTTTTTCACAAGCATATATCTGATTTGTTTCACAATTTTCATCTAATATTTTTGAAAAAAAAATCCCCCCTGCATATATTTTAGAAATGAGCACACCGTAAGCAAAATTTTACAAAAATTAGACCAAAAAAAAAGTTTAAAAAAATTATATGGGTGTTAATATTAACATGAGAGCAATGGCTGCTAATTGTGAAGACATTTGCAATTAAATTGAAACTAAAAAATTTTTTTTAAGGTTTTCCCTGACTCCCACCTGATTTTCCCTGACTTTTTGGGCGAAACGTCCACATTGCCCTGACCAATTTTCATTTCCCTGACTTTCCCTGACGGTATGAACCCTTTTGTATACCAAGTGTTTATTTAATTAAAAAATTAAATTCCAAAAAATACTAACCAATTTCTTTGGCGCTACACCATGGTTCGTACCCAAATTCTCAAATTAATTTCCCTGACAATCCCATCAAATTTCCCTGACTTTCCCTGACAAACCCATCAAATTTCCCGGACTTTCCCTGACAAACCCATGTAATTTCCCTGACATAAAAATAAATTTTGCCGGTTTCAAAAATTTTGAAAATCGTTACCTACTAGGAGATTGTTGCAGCTGTACAAATGTCTGGTCAATTCCATTTTTAGTATGCTCAATTTAAACGTTGTTTCTTTTTTGCAGGTTCATAAACTCTTGTGCAATTGCATCTTCGTCAAATGGGCAATTCATAAGTTCCCCAACCCTCAAATGCAGCTCAGGCCAGTATTTCTATAATAAATTTCCCTGACTTTTTAGCAAAAAAGCCAATTTTCATTGACTTCACCTGACAATTTTTCTCTTCCCTGATATTCCCTTATTTTCCAGATGGGTACGAACCCTGTACAATGGTTTGCTAGTAATTTTTAAGGAATGTGGAAAAGTTTCATGATTTACGGAACAAAACTTCTGCACAATTCGTGCGGTAGTTGAGAGTGCATTCAGAAATATGGACAAGAATTAACGGTGTGATAGAATAACTTGCAATTATCTGGGGTATACACGCTAACTTTATTACGGAGCTTGTCAAAGTAACACAAGTTCATCTTCAGACTTACTTTTCATCTTTCCACAACCGTTCTATCCTGAAGATATCATAATCCGATAAAGATGGATGTTCGGCATTCTCCGAGTCCCTTGGTATGGCTTCGTGTTCCAACTGCCGTCGGTTCGGGCTCGACGACTCGTTCTTCGCCAGGTATACGCAATCGCCTAGGATACAACAAATGGAGATTCGATCAATGTCGCTTCGACAAAAATGAACGAACATAATTTTGCTAAGAAAGGACTTTTGAGCTACCTTGCTTGACTTGTAAACCTTGATGCATAAGCGTGATGTAGTAGATCAATCCTGGTTTGGCATAGTGTGGCTGAGGAATCATAGGAATGTCGCGGCAGAGATCTCTAGGATTGCATTGCTCGCACAGGTAATTCTCGACGTTGCCGTCCACCTTGACACAGTCGCAATGCTGCCAAACCTAGAAATTAAAAAGATTAATATGGCAACTTGAGTAATGCCTCCTTAGCGCAAGCCTTAAGGCAACAAACTAAAGCGCAATAAGAATAAGTTTAAAATTTTCCACTTTTCGCTTGAAATTAGGAATTTCTGTATCATTTAATTGTTGAAAAAACAACGAGAAAATTTGTAAATTTAACCAAATATCAGTTTCCAGGACCGGTCAAAACACGAAGAAAGCGTTTACGTAAAAATTCAAAATGTTCCCATTTTAACTTTCTATTTGTAATTGTTGTAACATTTAATTGCTGTAAAAAATAACGGGAAAATAAAAATGTACCATGGTACAAATTTGCCGAGTCGGGCAAAACAAGGGAAACATTTTTCACCATGACTAAATTTCATTTTGTCAGACAATCTTTTGAAATTTGCACCAATAAAGGTTCAGGAGTTTAAGCCTCTCACACGTCAAAAGCTCCAGCTATGTAACTACAAAGTATTGATATAAGGCATTATAAAGACATACAGTGGCTCAAAGTGAAAATGATACATCTGCATTCGACCACTGTATCTACAGTTAATAACCTGAATTTAAAAAGGAAACATAATTTCAAAGTGGATAATAATGGTACAATGAATATGTATTTAAATAATTTTAATTTTAAGCAGCAACGGTTTTTATTTGTTTATTGATATATAATTAAACACATATAGCATTATTAGCCAATTTGAAATTGTATTTCCTTTTTAAATTTTGATTAGACAGTTAAGAGGAATTTCGTACGAAAAGTAACCTTTTGACGTCATTTGCTGGGCCAATAACGTGTTTTCGGCGAAATGTTACGAAAACTATACAAATCGTACGAAATCTATGCCATGATTTCATACGAAATGTTTACTCACACGAAATAGTCGAAAAGAAAAGGTGCGCATGCGTTGAAAACATTGTGATCACAGCAATGGGGACTTTCGTAAAATAAATCCCTTTTGATGGTTAACTCTTTGCCAATAGGGATGTAGCAGACGGATATACATGGTCACATCTTTGTTACTGATTTGGGGTATTTTCGTACGAAACTTCCCTAAATGTTTTTACGAAATACGAAAAAGGGCATGTACTTACAAAATGTGCTTTCGTTTTCGTATTTATTTTATTTCGTACGAAATTTCTCTAACTGTCTATTATCAACTATGAATACAGTAGTTGAATGCAGGAGTATTTTTTGAGCCACTGTAGGTGGAAATATGATTTTAACCAGTAACAAAAAATAAATTAAAGCGTTTCAATCTTTTTCTAACAATCAGAAAATGCCAACAAGATGTTGAAATTTTTATTCTCGAAACAAAAATCTATAAACATTTTTAGCACTGAAGAATATCGAAAAAAGTGTAAAACTCACAAAGCACTTTTCACACTGTATCATCAATCCTTCATCTTTGAAAATACCACAAATGCATCTGATGACCTCTTCTTCATCATCAATTAATGAATCTGCAACCAAATAATCACTTGAATTAATAATCACCGAGACTGTAAATTTGTTTTAAAAGGAAAAGCAGTAAACCAGCTGAATCAAAACTGCAGAACCAATGTTACCTTCGACGGTATCTCCAAGCACAAAAGCCGATGGCAGGCTTTCCCCGATGATGTCCTCCAACTGAGATATGGCATCGGCCTTGGAGGCATGGTACACCTTGCGAAGCCGGGCTACCGAATGCCCGATTTCAGAAGTTCGACCGTAGAATTTCTGGTCAAAAATGCAAGGAAGGATGTTAGAATTCGACAAATTGCTGGTCTGGTTGAACGACCAGAACGTGCAACTAACAAACCTCGGCGTTCATAAATAAGCGACAGAAATCCTTCTCGAAAGCTTCTACGGCTTTGTAATGCCCGCTTAAAATGTTGTTTTGGATCGTCATCAGGTCAATGGGCTGGGCAATCTTCTGATAATAATCCGAATTTCTGGAAGAAAATAGTGAAAAATTTAAACGAAATTCTCAACTTTATTAACCTGTAATATTTAGGATTTGGCGGTTTATGCCTGTATATCATTTTTAATTTCTTTACCTAAAATCATACTGTATATTATGTAGGCCAGCTAAAGCCAAGTCAAACAATACTTGGTGATCAATTGCTATGGTCATTTTCCCAGACATTCCCTGCCTTATTTAGAAAAAAATACTCGAACTTTAAGAACATTTTAGAATATATTTATCGATCACAAGCGATATGAACTTTTAATAAATAATAGTGAAATTGGTAGTGAAGTAAATATAACCGTAAATTTGTTCGAAGAAATATAAACAATATTATTTTTACATAGTAGGGAATTGAGCAGAAGAGAAATTGTTGATATTGTCTGAAATTACCCCTCAGTGCATTTTATGGGGAGGGTTTCTAACTGCATAAAAGAAATTAGGAAGCAAACCGAATATTTCGGTTTACCTGATAAAATAACATTGGTTATAACATACTTTCCGAGATGTATTGATAGTGGACCGCTAGATTGATTTATTTTCTACTCGATTTTTTTTTATGAAAATGGACGTTTTTGTCAACATACCGTAAATGTAGATGATTTAGGACGAGTAATCTGACTAGTCTAAATAGGGGTAACTTGTGTTGTTCAATGATCTGATAGTGATAATTTGAAATTAAGGAGAAGGGAACAACTTGATTTTGTTAGAAATTAACGCTCACAATCTATTGTATTCTCACTAAATATAAAAGATTTGCAAGAAAACAGAATATGCCTAATTGGATTTCCCAGATAAAAAACAGTGTATGCTACTCTACCAGAAATTTCTGTTTTCTCACAACCCACATCTGTTCCAATAGATTTTAGAATTGAAAAACTAAATTCTTAGTAATAGGTGGTGTCAATCCTAAAAAAATAATTGTAATGGAAATTGCCTAATTGATGTGCGCATGTGCATATGGCATATGAAAAACCGGTTTTGGTAGTCATTTGCGCTGCACACACCAATTAGTCAATTTCAATTAAATCTTTTTTTAGGATTGACACCCTCTATTTACAGGTATACATTTAATGTGATTTATGGCTTTGGGACACCCGGTACTTTTTCTCAACTGCATTTTTCACCATAATTTGATGATTTTTATTATACTTAGTAATGTCGTGTTCGTGTGCACTTAGTAAGTCTTATAGAATTTTGGATTGTAGCCCACTGTGCATTGGTTCGAGTAATTTGAAGGCCACAATTATAATACATATAGGGTGTGACAATCCTAAAAAAAATAACTGTAATTGAAATTGACTAATTGGTGTGCTCGTGTGCATATTACTACCAAATCCTGCAAAACGGGTTTTGGTAGTCCTTTACAGATGCACACACCAATTAGTCAATTTCAATTACAATTATTTTTTTAGGATTGTCATGCCCTAATTCAAATTCTTAAATCCCCACTGGCAGGATTCTGCAATCTTACCTCTCAAAAGAATTGTTGAAAACATGCACACTGATGGATGCAGCTGCATGCAACCAAACAGTAAATGAGCAATTTGAAGGTCACAAATAATTACAATATCCAAATTCTTAAATCCCAGTTGCAAAATTCTGCAAACTTGCATCTCAAAATGGCAGTGGAATACTTTCCCACTGATAGAGGCAGTTGCATGCAACCAATCAGCAACATGAACATGTTCTGCACATGTGTGGGATTTAGGCAGTTGGATTTGGGGCAATCTGGCTTCCCCCCATCAAGTCCCCAAGGAGTGAGCATGACCTCTTTGCACCCGGCCCCATCCTCCAGAGGGCGCTTCACTGATCTGTGACCTTTATAAAGCGGCCCAAAAGTTGCCACAACCTCTTTATATCGGTTGCCTGCTTGCTAGCACAGTGTCTTAAATGCGTCTTAATGCTCAATCTCTCCATGCCATTACCTTGCCCAATTCTCAGCAAGATGCTTACTATGGAGACCGACAATGGCAATGTCAATCAACGTGACCCTCAGGTGGCCAACTTGAGCGACCGCGTGGTCATCCAGGCCATGCCATCCCAGAGGGATAATGGAGGACATGCTGTCCAAGCAGTGTCTCAATCTGCTCACCAGGACATGCCAACTGGTCATCCACTTGTCACCAGCGCCACCAATCCCAAAACTAGGAAGCGTGGTGTCCACAACCTCCCAGTGACCGTTATAAGAGACCGACCAAATCGCCGCATACTGCCACGTGCTGAACCACGTCCAGTCGTCAGCTGGCGAAGTGCTGGACAAGTTCCAGTAGTCGACCAGCGACTTGTTGGGCAAGTACTTATCGCCGACCAGCGAGTTTTTGGAGCAATTCCAGTCGTGGAACAAAGATGTGTAGTGCAAGTTCCAGTCGTTGACCAGAGATGTGCAGAACAAGTTTCAGTCGTCGACCAGCGACATGTTCGACCAGTACCAGAAGTATATCAAGGAGTTGCTGGAGCAGTTCCAGTCGTTGACCAGAGATGTGCAAAACAAGTTCCTGTCGTCAACCAACATCTTGTTGGACAAATACCAGTCATCGACCAGAGATGTGCAGAACACGTTCCCCCTCATAAAAAATTGAAAGGTATTTTTAAAGGTGCCAGAAGGTAGGTTTCCATTTATGGTATCAAATATGTTTGATCGGGTGCAAAAAATACCTATCATAGGTTTCAGATGGTACCTTAAGCCGCGTTCTCACGAGTTAACTTTTGTCGGTCAATATCGATCAATTATTGATCGACAATGTTGACCAATAATTGTTCATTTTCTGTTCAGACGTTTCAACAAAAATGAACGCAACTTACAGTTGAAGTTGGTGTCGAGCGCAATTACCTGTACAGTGGCTCAACGTGAAAATGATACACCTGCATTTGATTACTGTATCTACATTAAATAATCTAAATTTTCTAAGGAAATACAATTTCAAAGTGTATAATAATGCTAAATGTATTTAATCACACATCAAAGAACAAATA
>JAQGAF010003617.1:0-16885 GCA_034687865.1 Kryphioiulus occultus
TATTCCACAGTCAGCTGTAGGTGATGTGACCGGAAAACGGTTCCGCTGATCCCAACCCTGGAATATTAAGCCTCGAGGTCTGCTTGTCATCGTTATCTCGTAATTAAACAGCAGAAATGTTTACTTAGTTTAATAATATTAAGTTCCACGTCCGATAAATAATAGCGCCGTACTGATTTTTTGACTTTTTCCTGGCAAGCGACCGTTGTTTTTACTCTCCATTCTGACATCACTGTTCTCCCCTCCAAGTTCCAACTTGCTGCTGAATTGATGATCATTTGTTTGCTATAGTCTGTTGAAACTTGAAACGTTGGGTTTGTGAAACCCAGGAATAATCGAAAATCTCAAGTTACAATGTTAAATTATTGGACCTGTATGAAAGCGTAGGATTTCTCATCACGACCTTAGGCAACTGCAAGTATGTTTTTGTTTGTATTGTTGTTGACTGCATGGCGAAAAGGCTGAGCTTTGTAGTTTAGTTTCCAATTTTTTTTGGATTGAGCTTTATCCAGATTTGTAACTGGTTCCAACGACTTTTCCTATTATCATTCGAGTTAGCCCTGCATCATTTTTTAGGGGGTGGGTCTAGCAATGTTGACGAATGCTGGAAGGGGGGTTGATCATCACGAAAGTGATGACCTAATCTTTGAACGTACGTCCTTTATCAGGATATAACACTTTGCAGTTGAATTATATACCCCCCGTGCGAATTTCGTGCAACTTTTTGTCATATTTCCGCACGTAACTTCATTATGGAAAAATATCGCAGGGAAGAAATTGTTTAAAAAAATTTATTTTCAAACTAGGTGGATATGTACATGACCGTGTGTATAAATCGGTTGCTATCAACTTGTACCATAAATAATACTTCTAGGGATTCCTTGTGCAAAGGCATGGCTGCGCCATTATTTCATAGTCTACCGTTTCTTTCCTCTGCAACTTCTTGGAGTTTGTACGCAGGATGATAGCGAGCTATGGATCCGTGGGTGTAACGTAGATTGGGGTTTGGTTTCGTATTGTCCACACTTCCAAGTGATGTATAGCTATAAATGTATAAACATCAAATTTAGTAAACTGAAACATTAAAGATGGGTAGCCTACCACATGTGGCATGGAGTAGATGCCCGGTTATCTGGTAATGTTTTGAGAGAGATAAATCGCAAAACTGTTCCTATTTATACAACAAAATTCATTTACGTTCAAGTTAACCGGATACTCGGGTGTCTAGTATAATCCAATCCCACTTACCCTCTGTCGTATAAAATGCAATATGGAATGCGAAGGTATCTTATAAATTTCCATACATCGGCATAGCTCCAGTTAAGTATAGGAAATAATCTCATAACCTGCGGCCAGTGCTGGTCTGTCATCTATAGAAAATATTAAATTAGGTACTTGAACAGTCAACTTCAAAAGTTGAATGGTGTATTTGTCACACTGATTCTATAATTACATTGTGGACACACACCTCTAAATGATTCAGTTTTTCGCAGTGGGGATCCGTTGAACGATTCCCCATCAGAATTGCCTTTACTTCTGGATTTGAAGCGAGAAATTTTTCCAGTCCTTGCTTTATCGGCCCTTGAACAGTCTGGAGGTCTAAATTATATCTAAATGAAAAATTAGCAGAGAAAGTGTCAGTGATTTCAGAAATTTACAATTTTATTGGCATGGAATATTTTCCATAGTGCCAAAAAATGTAGATATGGTCAAGTTTTAATTTCCTAAAATGATGTTGCATAGTTTTAAAATTTGGACTTTGTTGGAGAATACAGAAAATAGTTGAAAGCTCTGACCTTTTAGTCGTTTCTCGTATAAAGTCATCGACTTCGGGGAATGGGTTATCGCATTTGATGTACAATGCCTTCAACGGCTTTTTCCAGTCCGGAAACTTGGTCTTCATTGCGCAGTGATGCAAATGCAGCACGGCCGTGCAGTCCTTGCCTCCGTTAAAACTGATGCACACTTGATCGGGAGTATAATTTTTCAGACACAACTCCTCCATGAAATGAACGGTAGACTGGAGGTGACCAAACAATGATTTAGAAACTTCCTCGCAATCCTGTCGTTCGACTATCATGGCAAGTCTCTGCTCGGCTCGGCTCAATGGGTCGGCCAAGTAGTCGACGATGCTGCCTTTGGGCAAGGAACTCAGTAGGCACGAGTGGGCAGCGTGGATCTCCTCCTCGCTTTCAGATTCAACGGTTATTTGGACCTTGTAGTAGTTGTTGGTCACGGTGGGGTAGGAACCGAAAGCAACGCGTTGCTTGTACAACTCGACTACCTCGTTCAGCTTGCCCGTAATGCTCACCTCGTCGCTGTCCACGTAGACAGACAGGGTCTTGGGGGCTGGCATTGCTGCAGGCTGCAATGTCTCGTAGAGGCACTGAAGACAGCGCTCCATGAACGTAGGAATGCCGGGCAAGATGTATACGTTTTTGACGGTGACTAGCGGGAAGCTGTTCTTGCGTTCTTTGTTCCACAGTATCGTGGCAGATTCAGGCACCTCGGACATCTTGAAGGCGGGGTGGGAATGGTCACTGCCAAAATACTTTTCCAGAAGTTGAACCAAAATGGGATTCCGTGCTAACTTCAAGTCGAAGGCCTTTGCGACCCCGTCGTACGTGAGGTCATCGTGGGTGGGCCCAACACCGCCGCTGGTCACCACATAGTCATAAGAGGCTGCGAAGTCTGACACTTGCTGGGCAATCACGTCCACTTGGTCAGGAATGATCACTGTTCGCTTGACCTTAAATCCCAGCTGGTAAAACCTTTGGCAAATTTTTTGGGTGTTGGTGTCCAGGGTCTGGCCCTTCAGGATTTCGTCTCCGATGATAACTATTCCCGCAGTTTTGGACGACATCTTGGCGATTGGTAAGCTGCTACAACTGTGACTACTGTAAAGTGAATAAAGTTTTTTCAGTTAAACAGTAGTTGTCACAGCTGGCATGGATTTAAAATGACCTTGCCAATATTGCAGGATATCACTTGGCTTTTTGTATACATGTATTTACCCCACACGAGGCATACGTTTTTGGTTTCCCTGGAAAATACTCGATCCCTTGGCGGCAAGGACTCTTCTCAGACTTGTAAGCGCTGAATTTAACATTAGTTTTGCGCATAAATGAAACTTTGATTCAGGAAGTGCAAGTACAGTAATCCAATAGGTCCAGTTGCAATAGGGATAATGGATTTCTGATCCCCGGAAAATTAGAGTTTGTGTTTGGCAACACTGCTCGAATCGTTCCATTTTAGCGCCATTCGATTGATCTTGTTGTATTCATGTTATCGTCAAAAATGTTAATTTATAGCTTTTGTTGTGATTTTTTTGCCCTAAAAAGTGAATAATCCTGTTTTTTTAAATAGATCTGGCTGGACGGTCTGCTGTAAGTCGAATCTGAAAGCATGGAAGACGAATCCGAAGAACTGAAAGGTACATGTAGGACTTTTGGCAAATGGTACTGGCTGTAGTTTGCTTCAGTCAAGCTTCAGTTCAACCTGTCTAAAGTAATATCCTTTCTAGACTAATGTCAGGTGCCCGTCTCGACATGGAGTCGTATTAAGTCTAATAAACCTCCATAACTTGATATTCAATAATGTTTGCATTGGTTTTGATCTAAGGCCCCTCAGTTTTTGAAAATACATGTAGCTAATATAATGCAGTTCGTAATACAGAAAATTCGGCCAAATGGCAAAAATGAAATACACGTTATAACAATTGTCCTGAGCGTCTAATTTGTGGGGAAAGCCTTGTTTATGGCTAATAAAAGCAGTTTCCAAGTGGTAGGCTCCTGCCCACCCAATTTGTCCAACCTCTCTAAACTAATATTCGACACTGTGCCCAAGGATATTAGTTTAGACAAGTTCTACTGTATATTATTATTAAGATATCTTGATGACACAATTTGTTTATTTTTAGAACTGTTCAAGCAAAAGCGAAGACTGGTGACCAAAAACAATTTGTTGGAACTTTCGAAAGTGTGCAATCGACTGGGAGAAATACTTTTCTCTCACCGTGAGTTTATATAACTACCTAAATGTTGAATGAATGTGAAGTAAAGTAACAGAACTTGAGAATTTGTTTGTTAAGAGCGTTATAAAGACGCTTTGGCAGAGCATGAGGCTGAAGAAGCTGCCTGCGTAGCTGTAAAAGATGTTATTGGGACGGCAGTGGCTTGTCGGAAGATAGGAGAGTGTCATGCAGAAATGGGATGCATTGATGAAGCTTTTCGCTATCAAAATAAGCATCTTGGTAAATATTAATATTAGTTAGAAATAAGTTCAGGGTTCCCACATTCTGGGTTCAGAGTTCTTGAAAATGACAGGTAAACCCTCAATCAGCCAATTGATTAGTCATCATCTTTTATTAAACAATTTTGATGAAGTCCTTCACTTATTTTTTTAAAAAATGTCAGGAATTTGAGAATTTGAGTGGGAACCTTCAAGTTGTTTCTGTGATTTATGAAAAAAAATGACTTAGAAGATGTCTTAAAACTGTTTTGTTTCGGTTTTGAAGAACTCGCCCGTGAGGTTAAAAATCTTGTTGAAGAGCAGCGTGCTTTGGCCACCATTGGCAGAACGCATCTGTTTCATGTAGATAATTTAAAAATTCAGCTGGAAAAGAAGAGAAACCTGGAGCATGCAATTGTTGAGGCTTTAAACTTGGCTGAAGAGGCTTTTTACAAAAGCTTGGACCTCTGTGATAGGTGAAATCATTAATATGATGGTGTTTGGTTCTCATAATCACGATTTTGTGTTAACTGATGACTAATGTATTGTTCCAGATTACCAAAATCAGAAATTGGGCAGTCAGAATTAGTCCAAATGAAAGGAAGGCTCTATCTGAATTTGGGCTTGGTGATGGGCCATCGCAATAATCTTGAAAGCTGTGTTAATTTTATTAACAGGGCAATAACATTGCATGGGTAAGTCTTTAACATCTCAACTCTTGTTAATTCCAAGTGACTTGAAAATTATTGGATATGATCGAAAATTCTTATCTTTATAGCGAACATCAGCATTGGGAAGATCTCGAGCGTTCACATTACTCGTTAGCCAATGCTTATCAGCAACACGGAGATTTCGAAAACTGCTTGCAACACGCAGAATCAGCTTTTGAATATGCAGTAAAGCTAAAGGACGTTAGACTTCAATTTGACGCTCTGATTTTGTCTGGGAAAGCTTATATGGAAAGAAATAATTTTAGTCATGCAAAGCGAGTCTTCCGAAAAGCCCATAAATTGGATGTAGATGAACCAAATGATGCACTTTTTCTACTGAGATGCGGTAAATCTAGCATCCTGTGTTGCTGTTATTGCTATTTTGTGTGCATTTGTCAACTTGTTGCAAGTGGGCGATTTCTGCGTGTTACTGGTTACTAATTCCTTATTTGTTTAGCGGCAAAACTGCAACAAACCAAGGATTCAATTTGCATGATGGCATCTGATGACAAAGAGAGCAAGCTGAAAGCCTATGACAGGATGGGAGATTTATGTTGCGATGCTAAAATTTATAATAGAGCTGTGGAGTTTTATGGCTTAGTCGTAAGTGTTTTTCGTGCATTCAATGAATTTATATTTTCGTTTAATAAGTACATCTGGAATTTCTTGCCATGTGGATTTGCAGCTTCGCTATGCGGAAAAATTAGGAAAATCGAAAACTGAATTGGCAACTATGTATGTGTCCATGGCAGAAACATACAAAGATATGCTACAGTATGAAAATGCTGCACAATACTATCGTTTAGAAATGAAATGCAGGAAAGGGGAAGGAAATCTTGAAGAGGTGAGACATTGCATTTAAAATTTAATCAGATGGGTTTGTGTGCGATTTTAATTTGACTCGAATGTTTAGAAATGCAAGACGCTTTTAAATCTGGCTGACTGTGAGCAAGGAATGGGTGCGGACTACTTAGTCGTGGAGAATCTGATCGCGGAAGCCTCGTCTTTGGCTAAAGCAGCTGGAATTCGCCGGCTCGAAAAACAGTGCTTGGAGGCCTTTGCTGCTTTACAAAGGTTTTTCGGAGAAAGCGAAAAACTAAGGCAAACGCTGGACGACTTAGCGGCATTCAACGACATTAATTCAGACGCCAACAGTCAAGACAATGACATATCTAGTGATCACAGTGACACTTCATCCGTTTTGCTCAGTGATTCGGCAGGTAAGACAACGTACAAATATGTTGGTCATAAATCCCAAAGCTCCTGTAATCCCCATTGGTTACCAATTCTTGAAATGTTCATCGGAGAAAACAATTCTCATCAAAAAGCTACAAAAATGTATTGTTGACCCTTAAAAGGACGCATACATTCTTGTAGTTTTTCTATGTGGAATTTTTTCTCCAATGAACTATTGCTTTCTGTAATCACTTCACTCATTTTTTTTGTGGGGCTAACTTTTTCGACTGTAAAATCAACTGAGACACTTGGATGTATGCCTACATTTTATTTAGTAAATTTCTGTTAAAAAAAAAAAACATGATCATTTTAGACGAGAGTGAAGATGATGCAGCGACTGTCGAAGTCATCAAACCTGTACATTGCGCAAAGATGAAGAAAAGGTTTCACATGCGGGTAAGATACTTTTTTACTATATTATATTTCCTGTTTTTGGGTCTAAACGCATACCATCTTGTCAAAGCTATTAACTTGTGTTCTGTTGAGGGCACTAGAAAAACGAAAAGGGAGAGACTCCCCTACACAGGGCCTGCATCACGGGCGATTTGAAGCAAGCGAAAATGTTAATAGAACAGGTATGGTTGCAGCATATTAAAATGCAGCCGAGTAATTTAGTTTGCTATGAAAAAAGCAATTTATTTTTGGCAGGGTCATCCCGTCAATATAAGGGATTACAGTGGCTGGCTGCCGTTACACGAGGCCGCAAATAACGACTACCCAGAGATTGTTAAGCTCCTGTTGGAAAATGGCGCTTGGGTAAACGACCGTGGGGGGACTCATTGCGATGGCATTACCCCGCTTCACGATGCGGCTTCATGTGGGAATTTAGAAATTGTGAGGATATTGCTGCATCACGGAGCTTCCGTTTTGGCAAAAACAGATAAGGTTGGTTTGTTCATTTTTCAAACTCCGACAACATTTTTAAGATAAATTTTGCTTAAGCTAATGCATGAACACGTATTTCCAAAGTTGCATTTCATATACATTTAGCTATTTTGACAATTTTGTTGTTATTTTAAATTTACTAAAGATATAAACTCAATCATTGTGTGATGAATTCTTCATTGCATTTTTAAGATAAATTTTGTGAGAAATAATACATGTACACATATTACCAAAGTAGTAATTCCTATTGCTATTTTTTTTTAATTTTGGCTGAAGATCTCAATTATTGCATTTTTAAGATAAGTTTTGCCAAAACAATATTTCCTCTTGTTATTTTTTTTAAATTTTCGTTATTTTTTAACAAAGTGTATCTTAAAAATGCAATAAAGCATTAATCGCACAATGATTGCTTTCACTATATTTATATGCCGAAATTAAAGTCAGCTTGCCTAAAATTGCCGATTTAGACATGTATTTTTTATTGTTATTTTTTGTTAAAATTGTATCTTTATTTTAAATTAACTTTATATTCAAACTAGCAATCACTGCGATAAATACTTTTTTATTTGTAAACTCTGCATAACGGTATCATGGAATTTTGTTGTCGACTTCAACTGAAATTATCTCTTTGATATAACAGAATGACAACGTGCTGGATTGCTTGCTGGGATGGCGAAAACGGGCTCCGAACATTGATCCGGAGCTTTTGGAAGATTGTAATCGGTTGGAAGAAGATCTGCGGAAAAGGTTGGGGCAAAGGTGGATGCCCAACGAAGGCGATGATCCCTCTGGAAGCGAAACGAGAAGGACAAGGAAAAATGGAGAACGAAGAGAAAGCTCTGAAAATCTGAGGAGTGTGGATAAAATTTCCTTGGAAAGGAAACCACGGGTTCTAGCTTCCCTCCCTTCAAAAGAAAGTTACAACGGATCAGGTTCTGCTCTGGTCGAGGAAAGTGAGATTCTGCCCGACTGCGATGACTGGCTCATTGACGATATGGGCAACAGTCGCGAAAGGGACAACAAGCGCCGCAGGTGCGATATTCAATCTTGGATGGAAGGGGCTAAGAATAGAAAGCGACCCTCCTACAGTTTCACGCGGGTTTCCAGTTCGAGTCGTCTCGAAGATCATGGTTTCCACCGAGATGGACAAAACGAAAAGGAGAGAAAAAGGAGACGGAATTACAGCAGCGAAGAAGTTGCGCAAGTCTGTGAAGAAGACACCTCATTCTCTCCCAAACTTTTTCTTCCCGAGAATCAAGTTCTGAGCGTGCCCGAAGTTCATGTTGTGCTTCCGCCCGTGCCTCCGCTGCCAGTGACCAAAGTCAAAGTAAAGATTTTGGAGAAACTTTTTCTCATCGTCGTACCTCAAGGGTAAGCTGCATTTTTTGAATTGAAGCCTGGAAGTTTTCAGTATCAAAATTGTATTTTGTACTTCTTCATTATAATTCTGGAAAATCCGTGCAAAAATGATTGGCGCGAGAATCAATTCTACCATTCCCTAAAATTCAACATTTGTGATTAACTTTTTTTTTGAAAAATTTGCTTGCGGCACTCCTCATTAGTCTTTACGCATTGATGGTGATTTAATTTAAAAAAATTAAAATTGACGTGAGTGATACCTTTTTAGTTTTATTTCCAAAAAAAACGTTTTCGAGAGATTGCACCAATAATCCGGTATTTCTGGTAATTTTTCATTAAAGTTTCGTTTATGGAGATAATTTCTTTCAATATTAATATTTATGAATTTTCAAAATGGGCAAGAACTGCATTATTGGTTATCTAGTTTTGTTAAAAAAAATCCCTCAAATTTGTTTTTCATTATTTTTTTCCAAAAAAAATAAACATTTGAAGGCAAAGAAGCATTAAAACGTTTTGAATATGACCCCGTTTTCAGAAACTAGTAGTCACCATGTGTAAGAAAACGTGAAAATGACATTTGTGTTTTATTTAATTCTGCAGTGAAACCATTTCTTGGTTGACGAAAGAGGCTTCTCAGCGTTATTTCAACGAGACTGGCTTGCGTCCCAATCTCAGTCTCTCGACCATTGAAGGAGCGCTCTTCTCTCTCGATGACACCGTTGATGTGGTTTTGTCACAAAATGAAGAGGTATGCACGTCACTTACCAGGACAACTGGAGATTTGGCGATTTTTGATACTGACATTTTCGTTTGAATAGGTGCTGGGAACAATGCAGTCCTGGGATCTTTCTTCACTTTCACAGCGCTACGTCGATTCCTGCAAAACCCTTAAAACAGGTAATCTGCACCTGTTTCAGCTGATTGAGATTCTGAGTTTATCAACTGGCTGATGGCAATCCGTAATCTGGCTTTATTCATATTTTTAGAGCCCGAAGGCAACATTCATAAAATGCTGCTGAATGCAGAGACCAGTATGGTTGCTTCCTTGAGTAATTTGAACCTCAACCCAACCACTCTTTCACCTGTTGCGAGAGCACTGCAATGCCAGTTTAACCTACGGGAATTGAATCTGTCAGGAAATGAGCTTGGCAAACAAGGACTTCAGGTGATCGTGCTGTTTTTTTATGGAAAGCTGACGTGCTCGTGGTGACTATCAACTTGGAAACCTCAGGAAAATTTATATTCAATCTGGAAAACTCGGAGAATTTTTCAGTATCAAAATTGATTTTTTGTGTTTGCCTTTGTTAATGATATTTCTGATTTTTGGTATTTCTGTTATGATGTTCCGTTATTTCTGGTAATTTTATTCTGGTAATTTTATATTAGATTTTCGTAACTTTCTGTCGATATTATTATTTCTGAAATTTTCTAAATGGTCTAAAACTGCATTATTAATAATTTTATTTTTATAAAAAAATCGCAATTTCTTTCATTGTTATTATTATTCCAAGGAAAACATACCTGAAATCCATTATTTCTGTTATAGTTTTTCAACGAAACGTTCGTAAAATCCATAATTGGGCTATGTTTGTTTTGTAATGTTGACTAAAAACCTTCTATTACCAAATAGTTTTTAAATGAATTTTGGCACACATCATAATT
The DNA here is from genome assembly GCA_034687865.1 of Kryphioiulus occultus. Taxonomy (NCBI): domain Eukaryota; kingdom Metazoa; phylum Arthropoda; class Diplopoda; order Julida; family Julidae; genus Kryphioiulus; species Kryphioiulus occultus. The sequence goes on from JAQGAF010003617.1 coordinate 10,083, forward strand.
TTTCACCCTTGAAACAAATTAAAATATGACCCAGGAAAACCTGGAAAACTCAGGGACTATAGTTTTCAGATATTAGTAGTCACCATGGGGCTTCTGAAAGGGATTGGTTTTGTAATGAGCTGAAAATTGACATGCTTGAAGAAATTCAAACGTGTATAATATTCACAGACTTTATCGTCAGCCCTCCAACGACTGCCTGGACTTCGGATATTGGACATTTCCCTGAACGACATCGTAGACTCCGAATTAGGAGAAATTGTTCAACCTCTCGTGAGCCAAAAGGAAGTCGTCAAGGTATTTACAGAAGTTCCTTCTTCTCACCTGTTGTATGCAAGATCGAAAAGGTAACATTTTTGATTATTAATAATTTCCAGTTAGAGAGCCTGAAGCTCGGCTTTAACCCGTTGCTCGAGGAAGGATGCTTGAATCTCATGTCGCTGCTCTATTGCCTTCCGAACCTTGTCCATCTTTCGATACCCTCCATCAGCTCTAGTTTGAGCAGAAACTTCCCAGTTCCGCACTTACCGGAGGCGCTTAAAGCCGCTGGGAAACTGGAGCGCTTGGACCTTTCTTTTACGCGTCTCCCATTTGCGCAGCTTGACAATTTGCTGGCCACTGTCTCCATGGAATCTCTTCTCCATTTGAATCTCACCGCTGTGGTCACCCACACTTCACAGGCCCTGGAAATGTGCAAAAGGCTGTCGAAACTTTTGAGAGGACAGTTTTGCAGCCTCCAAGAGCTTTACCTTTCCCTCTGCTCTTTGAACGATAAATGCGTCGCTGCACTACTTCCAGGATTAGCGAATAAGAGGTGAGCTTTTAAACTTTTCTGTTCAACCGGCAACCATTTCTAATGCCATCTCTAAGGGTTTTCGAAATATTTCAAATAGGTATCAACTTTTCCCTCAACCTTTATAAACCTGGAAACCTCGGGGAATTTGGAAATGAAACCTAGAATTTTTCAGTATCAAAATCGTATTTAGTGTTTGTTCGTTATAATTCTGATAAATTGGCACAAAAATGATTGGTCTTATAACCAATTCTTCAATTCCCTAAACATTCATCATTTGTTGTTAAATTTTTCTAAAATAATTTGCCCGAAGTGCTCCTAAATTAATCTTATTTTATGCATTATTGGTGATTTAGTTTAAAACAAATTGAAATTACTATCGATGTTACCTTTGTTACAAATATTTCTGAAAATACCTTCGTTATCTCTGGAAATTTTTATTTAATTTTCGTCTGCGTACTTATTCCTGTCAATATTAATATTTCTGAAATTTCCAAAATGTTCTAAAACTGCATATTTGGTGATGTACTTTATGTAAAAAAATGCTTCAAAAATTTCTTTCATTTTTATTTCCAAAAAAAACATTTCATAGAACATACCTAAAATCCATTATTTCTGGTATAGTTTTTTAAATAGATGTTCATAGAATCCATCATTGGGATATGTTTGTTTGGTAAAGTTGACTAAACACCTACTATTTTAGTTTTTCAAAAAAAAATTGCCTATGACGATTTGCCTATCGAAAATTGCCTAGCACTTAAAATATATTTTTTGAACCTGGAAAAATTAGAATATGACCCTGAAAAACCTGAAAAACTTTGAGAATTTTGTTTTCAGACATTAGTAGTCACCATGGTGTTTCTGAAATGGATTAGTTTTGTATTGAACTGAAGATTGGCATAGTTGGAAAAATACAAACGCATATATTCATAGATTAACAGTAACCTTAGTTTGAAAAATTTAAGGTTACTGAATTGATTTTTTCCTCCTTTCAGAAATCTAGTTCACCTGGATTTATCTGGAAACGCAGCACTGACTGACGCCTCGTTTAACGAGATTTGCAAATTGATTCCAGTAAACAGGCTCAACTTCAGCTCTTGTCCAAATATTTCAGCAGTAGCAACAACCAGGGACAAGCCGCAGTCACTCTCGGTCCAATCAGTTGTTTTGAGTAACACATCGAGGGATGAGGAAAATTTCATGAGTATGGACAGTGACGACGACTTTTTTCAATACGAGTCCTTGGTTTTTTGAAATGATAAGTGTAAGAAATACATTGTGCACCCAGACCTGGAAAGCCTGGAAAATGGATTTACTTTGAAAAGTCAGGGAAATTCAACAAATGAAAAATACAATTTACATCGCTAGTTATTGAATAACTAGGAATGGAATCCATCAGAGATGGGCAATTTTGATTTTTTTTAACTTGTGTAGCTATACAACTTGAACTCACCAAACAGATCCATCCATATTCATAATTAATCATGTTCACGTGCTTAAAATCAAATCACCTGAATAAAAATTTCGCGCCTTCTGAACACATGCGAAATTCAGTCAATGAGCTTGCCCGTTTCGAAAAAATCATCATATTTTAGGTCATAGGTCACGGAGGTCAATTGTTTATGGCCATTCGTCTGGTGACCCGAGTGTCAACTTAGCCAAGTTTGGTCAAAATCCATCGGATAGTTTTCGTGCCTATAGAGATCATGGAGACACACACAGACAATTGCCAATTATGTATATGGATGCAACAATCAAGAGGTGATAAACAATTCTGTGGAAGAAAATAATAATGGAATTTTCAATTTAAAAAAAATCTAAATTTGCTGTTTCCTAAGGAAAATTTGTTTTGCCTCCGGTTTATATGCAACAAATATAGCATTCCTTGCATGGTTTTTCGCATTTTCGGTGGTCAGGAAATTTTTTTAGAACCTGGAAAAGTCAGGAACGTTGAAAATCTCATCCCTTGATTTTTGGAAAATTAACAAAGATGTAAATATTTATAGATGTTTTTTTAGCTGACTTCTTGACTTGATGAGAAAAAATTCACGATACATGAGTTTGCCCCCCTCCCCGGAAAATTTTGCCTCTCCCAGACAAAAATCCTGCAGGCGTCCATGCACATACTGTATGTAAATAATTTATTTGTTCAACGGGAGCCGTTCAAAGTTTTTGCAATGACCAGTGCCAAAATAAGGTCCCTGTGCTAAAAAGGGGTAGCTAGTAAAAAATGTTATTAGAAATTGTCGATTAAGAAACTGTCCTAGAAGCTTGTTTTTGTGTGGGCAATTAAACTCATTTCCGATTAGACCTACATGTAACTTATAAATTTGTTAACAAGCCGATAGTAAATTCTTGACCAGCTATAAATTTTTTGGACTTCCGTCTGATTAGCTATTACGATTTTCTGACCCTGGTGGGCTGGTCCCTTCATAATGATTTCTCTCCATCGGACATAAAAGAAAATGAACCACCTGTTGATGAATGAATGTAGTTTAATGAGATTATTGCTTTACGCAATAATTACGTTGCACGATAAAAGGCTTTTTCAATGAGATGACAAGTTCCTAATGAGGTGTTCTTAAAATGGTAATGAGAAATTAATATTGGATTTGCCAATATTTATTTGAAAACCATTGTTTTAATCGATAATTTGCTGTGACTATGTTTAGAAATTTTCATAATGCAATTGTTGAAAAATTACCCTTTTTTTCGTTTCTATAGGAAAATTTCATGATATTCATGAAAAAATACATGAATGTGCAAATAATTTGCAATTTATTTTATCTTAATGAAAAATTGCAAACATAGATTTTTGCTGTAGAAAATGTTTATCATCAATTTCATTAACAGCTCCCTAGTACATCGTTGAACAACACATGTAACACATTTTTTTCCAAATATATTAATTATTACATCTATTTAATTAATAACAATTAGCAAATCGATGATTTTGATAAAGTTGTAATCTTCGAATGCATTTTGATCAATTCTCTTGATTTTTTTGTATCCGTAAAAAAATCTTTAACATCTATTTTATTAATAGCAATCGGCAATCCGAAAATTTTTGCTAAATTTCTAATCTAGGAATACGTTTTAATCATTTGATTTTGATTTTTTCTGTGTTGGAAATTTTTGAATATTAACTTTGTGCAAAACTCTCTCAACTCTTTCCATATTTCTCATTTTAATTTCATTGGATTACTGTCAGGTTGTAGAAGGCAATGTTAAAAATAGGTTTTTTTCATAACTACATTAATAATAATAATCAATGCATTAATGAAATAACTATCTTCAGCAAATCTAAGAATATTCATAAATTTCTAATCATCTCATTTTGATTTTGTGAATTTTTCGTTATATACGTTGCCAGCATGCGACAAAATGAAAGTATTTAGACATTGTATCAATGTCATTTGTAAATAAAAGTATTTTATCAGCAATTTCCACATATTTAATTTACGTAACAAGTTTTTTTTATGTGTGCAAGAGTAGGACTTAGATAACTAAAGATCCTTTTTGTGTTGAATTTAGATTTCTACAGGTGAGTAACACAAGTTCTCCTTGAATTATCTTTTTCTTGTTTGTGATTATTAAGCCAGAGTGTCCTAATTTACTTTTGTTATACCTTTTCAGGCTAGCTCGTTGAGTGTCTTGCGTGGGCTGGACCAGCTTTTAGCAGACTTACAGTGGGCCAGTGTCTGGTGTGCCCACTCTTTGACCACCTTTCGATTCTCCTTATATGGTTCTGTTCCCTTTTTTGTGCTACCAACAAGTGGTTCGCACCACGCTGGCGTAATATATCTGAAACCTGTTGTTTTCTTTCTAATTTCAGTAACATTGTGAAATGAACTCCCGCAAATGTAACTTTCTTATTGGAAAATTGCTGATTATTCAAACTGTGTGTTTTTTGCAAGTTGTTGTGAGAAAATACGGTAGCACCAGATATCACTTTGCTATTTATTTCACCGAGATATCGAAATCTGATTTCCTCGTGAATATTAATACCTATTAATGGCAGATCTAAATTTGAATCTTGAGAATAGTAAGTTGACGTGGACTAAATACATTATGTGACAATTAAGATGGTTGTAACATATTTTTTGCCAAAATTATACAACAACATGGCTATAAAATATTTTTGTAAAGATGTTTTTTTCCAAAGAATTATTTGTGTATAATGTGTAAAGTTACACAAAAAGATCTAGTTGTAAAGTATACAATAGCTGACTTTTGCAAACTATAGCCATCTTGTTGTCTACACAACCAATTCTTTGAAAAAAAACTAAAATATGTTTAGATAAGGATGTAAGATATTTTTTTACACAAAATGGGTCTAAAATACTTTTACACATAATATGTAAAAGTATACAAGAATGTGTAAAATACTTTTACACAACATGTAAAAGTATACAAGAATGTGTAAAATACTTTTACACAACATGTAACAGTATACAAGAATGTGTAGAATACTTTTACACAACATGTAAAAGTATACAAGAATGTGTAAAATATTTTTACGCATAATATATCAAGTTATAATATGTAAAATTATACAAGAATGTGAAATCTGTAAAATATTTATTGCGAAGATATTTTAGCCGACCGAATTGTGCAAATTATTCCAATGTATACATCTAAGCGTTTGATATGATATAATTATAATAGGGACCATTTATTGCCTAAAATATTTTTTACACATAACGTATAAAACTGCAACAAGATGGCTCTAAAATATTTTTTTCAAAGCAAATTATACAACAAGATGACGGAGTTTGCAAAAGTCAGCTAAAATATATTTGCAATATATTGTAAATAAATATTTTATAGCTATCTTGTATTATCAAACGCCATCTAGAGTCGCCCATTATTGATTGCATGCAGTTTTCTGGCAAGAGAGAAATTTATCAACGATGTAAGAGATAATTTTTTGGCAACTTTTACAAAATCAGCATATCACGAAACATGTGTGTACTGTAAAATATAACTTTTTTTTTACATTGAAAAGCTGGGATGCTCATACATGCTGATTTTGCGTAGCGCCATCTGGCAGCGTCTGGCTGCCCAACAAGTCGAAACGTCGAAATCCGGGCTCAGAATAATTAGGAAAGACAAATGAAACGAACAATTACAGTATAAACACACGTGGGAGAACATGACTCACCAATTGATGTGATATATCCATAAATAGACGGGGGCAGTAAAATCGGCATCGCCCATGAGGGATGTTCATTTACGATGTGGGTGGGAAAGGAAGATGTGTTAGAAAGGGGGCGGGGCCGCCATAATTCCAAAAAATTAAAAAAATCGAACCCTCATCGATTGCGGCGTGAAATTGTTTTCCCTGTTTTATTTTCGCTTCAATTGAACCCCAGATCAAAATTCTGCAGCAAAAATCGAGATAAAAGTGAAATTAAAAAAAAAAAATTAAACCATTTGGAGTGTGTTTACATCCCGGTGGGCGGGGCTAAAGCGACATCGCGCAAGGATACCACAGTGCGTAGGCATTTTGTTCGTTGAAGTAGACCCGAACTGCTGAGATTTCTTCAGTAGAGTTTAATCTCTAGCGAAGTGAACGTGTCGCTACATCAAGTGCCAATTAAGTTTATTTTTCAATTAAAATGAGGGAAATCGTGCACCTCCAAGCCGGCCAGTGCGGTAATCAGATCGGTGCCAAGGTAGGAAAATATTTATTTGATGTAAAATTGTTCGCTTTTCTTAGAACAGCCTATTTGCCGGCTTTTTGACCTTGCAAATGCTAGTCTACATAAGGCTCAATAACGTATTTACAAACACAATTTCGTCAAAAATCGTGACCCTATCGAGATTTCAGTCATTTTCGCAAAAATATAAAAAGGGGTGAAGGGGGTGGGATGCCCCTGGGTTAACGTTCTTGAAGGTTGGCCGCCATCTTGGATGCCGGTGTCTAGACACGACCATGATCACTTATGGTACCTTTACACTACCCATATTTATGCTATGTCTATGCTGTGCGCAGGACATATGTCAGATA
>JAQGAF010003618.1:0-16885 GCA_034687865.1 Kryphioiulus occultus
AATTATATGAATTTTCGTTAATTTCATAGATTTGTGCAATTTCACTGGTGTCCCATCAATTACGTTGACCACTGTATTCATGGGACTTCAGTTTTCCATCAAAACGGATTTCACGAATGGCTCAAAACGAGGTCGTTCGTAGTTAATTAATTGAATGAATCGCAGGCAGTCACAGCAAATTGCGTTTTCATAATTCCCTGGATGGTTATATTGACACATCGACAGAAAATTTGAAATTGGGACGAAATTGCAAGCAATGCTCGTAATTGCTTCGTGCAAACAAGCTAGTCAGCGGCAAAATAAGCGTGCGACAGACAATTGACTCGCCCTCGGGATGAAGTTGGCTCGAACTTAATCGGAGTGATTAGCAGTTAAATAATGCAAACTGGCTGGTTGAAACCAATTTGAAACCGTCACAAGCCCCGAGCAATTAATTTCGAAGGAGACTCGCTATACTTACTTGTACGTGAGAATTACACAGCTGCTTCGGTGTTTTCTTCGTTAATTATTCAGAGTGCACCCAATTAAATGCTCCAGAATAGCTGTTAATGTTCCGTCGAGGGGCATGTTGTATCGGACTCGAATCTAATTAAAAGAAGAAATGTTTCGTAAGTCTAAACGCGCCTCAAGGAAATTGTTATTGAATTTGCATGGAAAATAACACGCGCCATCTAGCTCTAAAAACGGAACGCTGACTTCGCCATCTTGTGAATCGCAAAGATGACAGCGAAGCATTCATACTGACACTGCAGGCTCAGTGCAAATGGAAAAAAACTGCAAGATTTGTACTTTTCTATTTAAGTTTTTCACCGCCCTTAATTTCAAGAGTGTTCATAAACTTTCCAGGACTATTTCCGTTTCATTACTGCAATTTCAGGATTTCGAATTTACTCCTGGCATAAATATTGCACAGAATTATATAATATCGGAAAATAGGCGTATCCATTGAATATCTAAAGAAGTTTCCAGAATTCCCAAGCTTTGGTGACAAAATCTCCCGACTTTCCCAGGATTTCCAGGCTAAAAATTTTATTTTTCCCTGACCTTTTTTCCTATTGACCAATATAAAGAAAAAAAATAACTGCCCTTTAATATAATACCGTTTTTAATCAATATGGCCATTGACTATGATGACTAGTATTGAATTTGAATCATGAAGGAATACACTCAACATCAAAGCATTAATTCACTTTTAATTTGGATTTAATGCTATATACGACGTATGAAATACATTCTGGATTGAAATTATAATTACAAATTAGGAGCTCCTTTGCAGACTAGTGACTTTTTGTAAAATTTTCAAAATTCCTCTGACTTTCCCAGGTTCTGTGGGAATCCTGAGTACGGTGCGTTTACATTATACATGTATAACAAAACGTGTTATATCGCAGTCTTACAACTTGTTTGAAAATGAGAAAAAAATGTAATCTAACGTATTGTAGCATGTGGGTGATATTTAACAAGTTGTACATGTACAACAGAGTTAAACACTAATTTATTATATGTATATAACAATGTTTTGTGACATACGTGTATATAGTGTAATAGTGTGACACTGCAGGGGCCATACAGACATTGTGTACTACAGGACCATTTCATGTACATTTTAAATCGCCTTAAGGTTATTCTAAACAATCAATAATAATAATAATAGCCAATAATTACATTTTTATGAGCGTACCTACCCAGTCAGTTCGAAGCAGTTTCCATTTCCCAGTCGGCAATTTTCCAAATCTTCCAATCTTAATTTGAAATTACGTCGTTTCCCGAAGCAGGCTTTTGTACGCTCATCAGGAGCCAGCAGATTAATCTGAAATACGTTTTGGGATTTGTACTTAGCACTAAATATGAATATATTTGCTTTACGGATGAAGACAAATGAGCTCATCTCTACTATTAAAAGCGTCTTCTTTGAATTACGTGGAAAATTATAAGGCTAATTGGCCATATTTTTTCCTATTTTCTACGTGGAAGCTAATTAGTATAAATCTGAATTACCGCAAGTATACTAACGGATCGCTTATAAACTTTATCCCCGAAGGCATTTCGCATTATTGGAGAGTCGTCTGCATTGAAGCATGCAAGAAAACAATATCAGACCGCTTTTTTTCGTTGCCGCACAGAAAATAATCATGGTCCAACAAACACAAAGTATACATGTTCATTGTACCTTAATTTCATTCGGTATGTTGCTGCAAGCTTCGATTATACCTCGTTCAGACAGGAAACGTAACTCGTTAGAAAGCATATCGAATTTGGTTATCGATTTTTGAAAAAATATGTTGCAAAATCTGGAGTTCACACGGCCATCACGTTACTCACGGGACCTGCAGTGCATGATGGGAGATTCTACAATGAGATGGAATAACGACAATCTGAAATCTTAACATTGTGACTTACCAAACTGAGGGAGTAATAAATAAACCGAAGAAAACTTATCATATCATCGATCAAACTCCTTGCCCGTCTTTACTCGCCAATTTAGCCATATATATGCCAAATGTACCAGTACTACCAGCCAAAATGTCGCCTCAATTATTGAAGAAATATACGTGGAATAGTTGATCGACAACACTGCTTGACGTCAAACCTAACGAGTTTCAACCGTCCCGACAGAGATCAGACAGAAATCCTAACGAGCTTCGGAGACTAAACTGCTACGTTCTCACGAGTCAACTTCTGTCCATCAACAGTGATGATCGATAAATGTTGACCGATAATTGTTCAATTTCTATTCAGACGTTTCAACAAAAACGTATGCAACTTACAGTTGAATATATGGCGTCGAGCAAAATTATGCTTGCTGCATTTTTCCCAAATTCGCATTAAAGGGAACGCGAAAGAGGAATAGAACACGATTCTGATGAAAATTCGAAATTCGTGCGCGTGCCATTTTTGAATTTTATTCGTTCACGTGCTCTAAATGGAACGACTTGAGCAAGATGAAAGCTGTTGAGCGACCAAAAGTTGAATGGTGGTCAACTTTGTTCGAACCAACAAACCATTGTTCAACTCTGATTCAAGTTTGTTGAAAGCGTGTTCTCACGTTTCAACTCGCTTTCAATAGAAAGTTGATAGACAAATTTAGACTAGTGAGAATGCAGCTTTAGAAATGTATGGTCTGAATGCGTGTAAGCGGCTGGCAAAATCAGCCCTAACTGCTTGGATAAGAAATGTTTATGTGATTTACAGTAAGTCTGGTATTATCATTGGCATGAATATTTTTTGCCATACAGTATTTCCGCGCATTGCTACGAATATTTAACCCTTCACCTACCGCCTAATACCTTCGAAACACTTCTTGATGCTTTTCTTTAATTAAAATAAAATAATTAGCAATAATCGAAATGAGCTCGACTGAAAATTGTTGCGTGAGTAGATTCGAATGCCCAAACTACTACGCGAGATCTCGTCATAAAAATCCCAAAAAAGCACGAGAAATGCATGGAACGCGAGCGCGTGAACTTAGTTCAACATATCCGTTAAGAAAATTACGTCGCACTTAAATTCAACTTGAGACCAACGATATCAGGCGTTATTCACGTCAAAATACTTTCCTACAGTATACTGTGCACGTGTGCATGCATAGCGATAAAATTGTTGGCAAATCGCTCCCTTTCAATGTGTTTCTGTTTAGTGACAACTCCCATGTAAATTACACAGCTAGGAGTAAAACTGCGCAATTTATAGCACGTTCGATGTTTTTATACATTGTAGTTTGGAAACGTTGCCAACTTTGCTTCAATACGATTGCATTGATAAAGAGTATATTGCTACCAAATGCACAAAATGCACAATAAAAAATATCGATTGCTCGTCCAACAAGCATCAGTGTTGCAAAACAGTTGCCAATATTTTCATAAATAAATGAAAACGCGTGCGCGAAGTATTAAATAATTTATCGTCAGCTACATTATATTCTCCAATCGATATAGTACTTGAAGTGACGACTGTCACAGGAGCTTAATTTTCTTTTTTATATAGAAATAAAATATTGTATATCAAACAGCACTATATCGAAATAAAATATTTCAAGTTGCTGCTGGCGGAAGATCAATTAAATACTGTAGGAGTATGTGCCCTACTTTTCGTTATTAACTGACAATGTGTCGTTTAAAGATAACCGCCATTAAGGGTCGTTGAATTTAAGGCGTTTCAAGCAACTGGTCATTCAAAGTTATGCCACTATCATCATGAAATACCTGACGAAACAATTCACCTCCCCATTTTTTATTTTGAGAATTTACACGTATGAAAATAGCTTTGAATCCAATAGCAAAGGCATCTGTCAACAACCCACTTTCAAATTGAATTAGTGTATTTAAACAGGAAATGTTTTAGATTTAATCAAACAAACGAAAAGTCATAATTATCTTTTAGTGTCAATTGTATCTAACAATCTGCATTTTTTCGTGAGTTTTTTTAAGTGTTTGAAAACTATATTTGAGTATAAAAAATGTTGAGTCTACATGTAAATAGTTTTGAGTATAACGTGAGTTTTTTCAAGAGTTTTAAAAGTTATCTATTCTTAGTATAAAAGGTGAATTGAATATTTCGGTGATATCAACTACATGCATTAACATACAAGAATCGCAAGAAAGTTTTCCAAGAAATACATGTATGTAGGCTGTAACGTAATACAGTGCAGCACAAAAATAGCACTGCTATAAGGATATATCGATAGCGAAACGAATAAAATGATACAAGTGCCAAGACCGGTAAATTTTTCAGAATAAAACGATTAAAACACATAAATAAAATGGGCTTAAGCAGTTTGACCCATGTATACGTGAAAAAACCATGATTGAAGCACTGATGTCAATCTATGTACAGGCACATTCAGAGATGGTCAAAATAGTTTTTAAATCACCATCTCTGCATGTAAAAAGATGAGTGTTGAAACCGGATGGAACGCAATGCGCTTTCCTGTTGGTCAACGACATCAAGCACTTTTTAGAGTCCTTAGTGTCCCTAGAAAATATTTAAATTGCAGACATGTGACATCCAATGATTGTCATTATTTTAAACGGCCCAGCACGCAGCCATCACCAGAAATATTTTAAGTCTCATCACTAAGGTCTGGTTACACCATTGTAGGTTAAATGAAAGGTTAGATAACCTGGGGTTACATGTAACCTCAAGTTAACCTGAAGGTTAGTAGGTTACTATATGGATTTTTAGATTTTTAACACGAGGTAAGTAAACATGTAGATAACCTCTAAATCATTTAAATATTCAACTTACTTGAGCAGTAAATGAGAAGTAAAAATGTTATTTAACATCTACTGGTATTGATGACCCACGTAATCGAGTGGGTCTTATACTATACATGTATAACAAGTTGTGTAACTGAGTTAAAATTAATCTGTTAAATGAATGTTTTGTAATTTAATTTAAACGCACCTTAAACTTGCTTTAAATCTGACATTATCATAGTCATCAAATACTGTAGACTTGAACTTGGTTGGTTATAGGGCTTAATGGGCGCAATGCCTAGAAGGCAAAGTAGCGTCCAAACAATACATGTACATGTATGTGAACTTGGTAATGTTAGGTGCGTGGACACTATATAACAAATTAGTTGTTAACTGTTGTACAACGTCAACTTGTTGTATAACACTGACATTTTGTCTTCTTATTTTCAAACAAGTTGTATAACTTTGCTGTAAACCCCGTTTTGTTATACATGTGCTGTATAGTGTAAACGCACCTTAACACCTTTATTAAGCCCAAATTAACATCTTCACCTGCCTTATTCTCCATTGTTATTACAAACCTTAGGTTTATACTCAAGACACACCAAAGAAAAAAACGCGATAGACATATGATTACGTAGAGAGCTACATCTACATACTGTATGAGAAATATGCATACTGTATGTAATCTGGTTTTCCATTACCGAGTGGGAAATACACAGCCATTACCCAGTTTCTAAAACTAGATTTTAGTTGGGTGTGTCTGGAGTATCACCTGCCTATTATCTACATTACATGTACAGTATGTTGACGTTGCCTCATGGTTACCCATGGTTAACTGCTGTTTGTGGTGCAACGCCTTTCATGAGATAACTAGAGGTTTACCTCGGGTTTCGATTAATCTTTGTTGGTGCAACCTGGCCTACCAGAAGTTTTCCTAAATCCTTCGAAAACTTGCCATCACCAGTACTGGGTTTAATGTCCTCTCAATAAGGTTACAGCGATTTTGCAGCATGCTAAGCCAAGCATTTTTCCAGCAATTAGTACGTTTACGTCTCAACCTGTTAGTTCGGTTGAAGGACACGAGGAAGAGATGACCCTCACGTTTTATTTGGCGCCGTCGCCAAGATGGCCAACAGGATCTGACCAGCGAAGAATGTTATCTGGCCCCAAAAAGGCAGAGGATCGAAGATGGCGCCAGAGACCGCACAGGTAGTTTGGCGCCATCAACTATTTGGGAAGTACAGTCACGTGCACTGGTGAAGCGGCCGGCGCCACGGACATGGAGGTGGGCGCCTCGAAAGCCAGAAATTCGGGTAGAAACCAGTGGTTTTTGCCCGCTTGCCGCCTTATCTGCTCATAATATGCAACTTTTTATTGGTCAACCAAACGTGTTATATTACCGAGATTGGTGGTCAGTTTGGGCTGACCAGGCAGTCCAGGCAGACCAGGCTGCCAGGCAATTTCCGAGGAATTTCGGCGATTTCGAGGGCTATTAGCGCCAATTAAATTAGCGTTGAAAAATGCACCGAGGTGCTGACAGGCTGGAGAGGTCAATCCCTTTAACCCTCGCGTGTTGTGGAGGTTTTTTCGTGAAAAGGAGACAACTAGGATGAACTTTGCCAATGTCCCAGCAGCTTCCTAGTTTCGAATGAAATTGCAGAAATGCACGCAACCTGCTGAGAAATGTAAAAAATGTCCATGCAAATAAATGAACGTCCGGAAGACGGAAGTGATGGGAATAACATTTTTAGCGAAATATGTTGTGCGTGGAAAAGTACAGGGGGTGGTCAACCCGACCCTGTGAGGCTGGGTCAAGGCCTTCAATGGTGGAATCAGCATTCGTAATACATTTCTGAATTAAATCCGGTTTCCACTTCCATATTTCTGCGACATAGGATGCACCGGGATGTTGGATGACAGTTTTACGACCCATGAAAACGACGTTTTTAATTCGAAAAACCAAATCCGGTATCTCGACAGACTCCTAAAATACACTTTTATTATTTTCTTAAAAGTGAAACGAAACGCTTAATCGGAAATAGGCATATTTTGCTCAAATGGGGATTTCCAGGCCCATTATTGACTAGTATTTGGTCATTTTATGAACACCTGTTGGTTGCACCCATGTCGTCATGGTATACAAACATCCCTTCCAAAGTCACAGCGTAAAATATAACAAGAAGAGTCAAAGCTTTTAACCCTTTGATGCCAACCCCCTTTTGGGTTACACATGCAATAAGGTCTCATTGGTGATATAGTTGGGATATTTTCTTATTATAAATTTTAAAAAAATATCGTTGGTTTCAATTTGGGGGTGTTTTGTACCCAATATGATAATCGACTTTCTTTTAAATAAAGTGCTCCGTGTGTTTTTAAAATACAGATGAGGATGGGTAAAAGTCTGGGAACATCAGAAAATGATATAGATTTGGCAGATTTTTTGTGAAAGATTTCCTGCGAAAGTAACTATAAGGTGGGGCATCAGAGGGTTAAGAAAAGTTTTTTCTCACAAATTCGATGTTTAGTCAAATTTTAAAGCTGTCCGTATTCCGGAACGTTTGGCTTTGGTGTGTTCTAAAAAGACTCGTCTATACGCAATTATTGATGTACTGAAACCATCCATCACAGCGTGGTACGTCACGAGCAGATGCCAATTTTGGTGGCTTTTTTTTCCACCAGGTCCATGCACCATCCATCAGAGCTGGTTCGCTCTGATGGGCCCTGCTGTTGGTAACACCCAATGGAGCAATAGTTTGTTGGATGTGGGTGTGTGGAAAGTGTGTGGAGTTGTCGTTAAGGTTTCAAGTACAGAGCAATTAATTCTTGGCTATCACTGCTTCGGAAGACAGATACATCGCTCATTAGAGACGATGGATTCAGGTTGATAAAAAATAACGTCGACTTATCCTTGAAAAGTTAACTGCACGCAGTGAGCAAATACACAATCCCAATAAAGCGGAAATAGTTCCAATGTTCAGTTGTTCTTCGACAATTCATTATCCGGGTAATGAAAGTTAACTGAAGCATATGCGTTCAAATCGAAATCCAGATTTTCTTGAACTTAAATTTGCCGCTGAAATATACTACAGGCTACAGGACTGATTGGTCGAATGGAGTCACGTGCCGATGCGCGAGGAGGCGGCGCACGTGGCAACCATGGCAACCGTAGAACATTAGAATGTGGAAAAAACTCAATTGCGTTTTTACAAGATGGCGTATTTATTGCCAACTTTACAATTGTATCTCAACGCATCTTGAGTATGACGACAATGACAACCATTAGCAGGTAATTGTTACGTTGGCAGATCAAAAATGCAGATTTTCTGCAATGATGAAGGATCGTAACACGGGCGCCATTGCAGTCATGATCTACTCTGAAAATAAGCAGACCGTGCAAGATTCCGTCTCTTTAAACTTTGTCATGTTTCTTGACGGATAATGCTTTTGTGCGAAATAACGCAAATTAACGCATGGCGTCACGCCTCGGCGAAATAATTATTCGCCAAAATGAAAAGTCGTGATTTTAATATGTAAGTCTGATAGCGAAACACGTCAACGTTCACTCGCCGCCTTAATTTCCAAATGCACATAAACAGTGCATGTGCTCGCGTTATTCTCCTGATCAATACCTCAAGTTTTCATTGGCGATTAATTCATTATAGGCATCATTTGAGCGCGGAAATGATGCTGGGGGAAAAACACGTCGAGTGAAAGGCTAATTAAAAACAAATTATTGAGAATGCATTTTGTCTTTACGATCCTCAGTGCGAGCGGTACGTATGTGTGTTAGTTCGTAGAGGGGGCGACTTAAGGTTTTATCGTGCGGAGCAGTAATTGCGGAAATGAAGCGAGGGAGAGATTAAATAAGCATTAAAACTATTAAACTAATTAATAGTTTGAGGCGGGCCGCATAGCCTGTTCTAACACGCCACGAGCCCCATATTAGAGTACGTGCGAAATTTACTCACCAAAGAACACATTGCTCTTGAATGCTGGTGGAACATTCCCCGATGCAACGACCAATATCGAGTTCCTGGAAAAAATTATTTAAAAACATTTAGTACGGAAATGTATGGCTTAATCTCGAAACAACAATTGTGGACCCTACATCAAATGTGCACATATGAACTACGTGTTCAGTATACATGTAGAAGAATGACACCAGTCCTAGCTGTCGCGATATTTTGTGTTTTGCCTAAACTAACAATATAGCTTCTGATTTAGCTGCCCCTAACTATCAGGCAATCACTGCCAGCCTGCCAGCCGCTAGGAGAAGCTTAGTTCCTTAATGTGTCTATGCTGAAACAGGACTACACTGAAGCAGAAGTACATACACAATTTTAGTACTGTACTAATAACAATTTAGCAATGATGTGACAAAGTTGTATTAAACAGAAGATCCCAAATAACGGTATTAATTTGAAAACCTACTAGACATATGAATTTAAGCACATGATCAATGCGTGGATTTTTTGGGGAATTTTTAAAGTTTTCAGAAATATTCATAATATCTGCAGCGGGCGGATATGTCACTGGCTTTTGTAAATGGGCTACATTTTTTAAAAATTATCGATGGATTTTTGCCAAGTAAAATGTAGACCCATTACAATTAGATCCCAGGCCACCCCCCCCCCTTTTCCCAGACTAGCTTTAAAATTATCCTCCTTTAAACCAATAAATAGAAATTTAAAAACGACGAGAAAACAACGCAAATACACATATCGCAAACCTTACAAAATGGGGACATAAATCGTATTTCTATATTAGTGACAGCTAGTTACGCATAGGTGGTCAGGTGTGGGTGGTCAGCAATTGGTCATTTTTCTCCGCGACCTGAACTTTCAAACAGCGTGGGAATTCCCGGAGTTGTTGGGCTTCCCCCATTTCAAAGGTCAATTTTTTGCTGCGGAAAACGAGAATATCCAAACAGTATTTTTTGGCGAACTCGCTTATGGTAAACAAAGCAATAAATTGCGAAGGCGACGACTGTAAACCGAAACACAGAGGAATTTATGGACACGACTAGAAAGTACAAGAATTCGCTTAAATTATACGCGTGATGGACGTAGACGTGTGTATTTTCTTAACGAAATTTACCCGGCATAAAATTGAGTCGTCACAAGGCAAAAGGCTAATATGGCGTCATGTGTTGCGTTATTCCTCGTGTAGGCAGTTTTCAAGATAAAAAAAAAATTGAAAAATCATCGAGTTAGCCTCACCTTAACAATTTCCAAAGTAGAATTGAGGGTTGAGTTCCAGATCCTGTCCACGAAAACACTTTTGTATTGCATCCTGTAGCATTCTTGGGCGCAGGTGCATTCTTCGATAATGCTGGCACAAACTGCTCCTATAGGATAACAATTAAAGATGCAAAAATAAGCATTTTAGGATTGCAAGTTTTGCAACAAGTAATCGAAGGTCTCACCATTGGGGCCTTCGACTGTCATGGTTCTATTGCGCAACGGCTTGCATGCCAAACCTGAAATACAAAATGCCCCAATTCAAAACAAGAAAATAAGAAAATAAACGTGGGTTGCACGCGAATTAAGGCAATGTGATTTGCGCGTGAGAGCCATGTGTTTTCTGGAATTTCCGCACGTGACTTGCGCGTGGAACCCCTCGTGCACGCGCGTGACGAAGCACGTGCAAAACCATCGCGATTTCCAGCTCCATCTATCGAGTGATACGCGAAATCTCGCTCCTAAGGATAGACCATGCACGAATATTGATTGCACGCTTAATTTGTGATAACTTTTAAAAATATCGCCCATATAAAAATGCACAATTGTGTCATCGGGAAGCACGTTATCTCACCAACAGATACTGTTTCCACTAAACCATGCAGACGTGAGGCAATCTAAATCTTTTTTATGCAAAGGCATTTTACGATCGATTTTCCGTCATTTGACGTCTTTCATTGGCACGAATGCGGCAAGGTCAAAGTACAATTATGAAAATTAGGAAAACGTGTTTAAAAAAGGTCGAATTGATTTTCGCAAAATCGGATTTATCGTCCCGATGGGACAATAACTAATGTTCGAATGTCAGGGTTTCCACATGAAGGAACCAATCTGCCATAATGTGGTTTTCTTTCAATGTGCCAAGTGCAACTTTACTAAAAACTACGGTACACACCATAATCGATATAAGAAATACCTTCTGGATAGAAATTTTAATTAAACGTTAGGACTCCCCCTGACTTTTTGAAAAAAAAAATTCAAAATTTCCCTGACTTTCCCAGGTTCTGTGGAAACCCAGAAATTTTACAGACTATGCACAGCAGCAATAATATCAAGCTACAACTTCTGAAATGTTTACCGTTTGTGAAGGATTTTTGATCACACTTAAGGATATTCCTGAATAGACTCGTTTTTACTCGTATCATTTTTGACCACTACAGGGTGTCCCACTGAACAATAATAGTCAACTTTTATGTGGGACACCCTGCGTTATTCTGCTCAATGCACACTACAATTTT
This sequence comes from Kryphioiulus occultus, assembly GCA_034687865.1. Taxonomy (NCBI): domain Eukaryota; kingdom Metazoa; phylum Arthropoda; class Diplopoda; order Julida; family Julidae; genus Kryphioiulus; species Kryphioiulus occultus. The sequence goes on from JAQGAF010003618.1 coordinate 11,677, forward strand.
AGTACCTCTCGTAAGGATGAAGATGTTGAGATGGGAAAAGTTTGACTCAGAATCAGTTTTTTTTCAGAAATCGATCAAGGTGCCATTCTGCTATACCAAAGCGACTAGGTATTGTAATGAAGATACCCAAAGACCGGTCGCAACAATAGCCCTCCGTTCATTCATCAACGGCTTATCTTAATCCAGACGTCTTAATTTCATCGCTGAAAAACACCCGTCATGAAACTCACCTTGCTGCACCTCAATTAACGATCGAATCACAACGTAAGCCTGTTTATTTTTTTTTATTGGGGGTTGATGTTTCTTTTTTGCTTTCTTTTCACAATTGAGTGCCATGATGTAAACACAGAGGGAATTCCCTAAACAATGTTGCTCGTTCATTTGTATTGATTTCGTTTATGTCGGCCCATAGTGACAATTAATTATTATAAATTGCACGATTAGGAGGCTTCCCGAAGTTAATCCCCCAGCGGAAAATCCGTAACATCAGCCCGCAAACTTTAGGATTAAGGCGGTTAATCGATCACTGTTCCCTCAGAATTTACTGACGTCAAAAAATCACCTTGTTGGAAACACTGCAAAGGCTTGTCCATGAAGCTCATAACCTCGTTTTATGGTGTTTGGGCCAACGCAATATAATTATCAAGTTTACCGTACTGCAGTTTTTTTTGCAACAACTAAACGAAGACCAAATTATCTTTGCATAATGAGTTGAAGCGTGTTCAATTATTAAGACAGCACTATCTTACGCATTTCTTAACAACACGAGCGGTTTCTTAATTAGCAATATACAGTTACTGAGTGCCCTGAGGGAGTGGCGCTCCCATACATGCGAGTATCATATCTCACTCGATCGCAATTAATTTAACATAAAATCGATAATGTCAGTAACTCAATTAACGAAATACATCTCAGTCTTTTCGAAAGATGGAATTAAGAAATGCGATGATAAATCTTGTTGTTGAGCCTACCTGCTTGACACGGTCCCTGACAAGTGCCTACATCCACTTGGGTCTCGTAGGGAGTGTCGCTGAAAAAAGTCACTTTTCTCGACCTCCTGGTGCAAATCCTGGGCTTATTAACGCATTGACAGTCGTCGATGATTTCCGCATCAATCAATCCGTGTAATAATTGAATTTTTTCGGATCGCAGCTGGGTCGGAACGCACTGACCGTTGGTCGAACAGGAATGTCGCTCTTGAAAGCGATGGTCAGCTGCCTCGGAACCAGCCTGTAGACAGAAAATAGTGTAAATGTCGCGATTCAATTGACAGGATGATTTGAACATTAAAAGAAATCTTTCATCAGCTTTGAATATTGATCGAAGAAGAAATGTGGCTAAATCATAAATGCACTGTATATTGGTTTATTTTTTTTAGATGAATCGAATATGATTGAAACATGGACAATAAATGGATATACATGAAACATTCGTTTCGTTTGTTTTTGTAGCTGGTCGATCGATCTCTAACATTACTTGCTCTCATGGTGTAGGCATGGAACCTCAACCTTGAGATAATAAAACAACTTTTATCAATAAATATATAAAACTATGTCAATGTATTTAAAAAAAGTAAACAATTACATCTCTGAATATATTTCTTTTAAAAATATAGGGTGGAATATTTTGATAAAAATAACTTTGCCAGTAATTAAAACTCAGTGATTGCAGTTTCTAGTAAATCATTATGCAAACTATGCATTTTGGAAATAAAAATATATTGAATAAAATTAGACAATCTTTGAACAAATTTCTTTTAAAAATGCACGATGTCTCAGACATCACGGTCACAAATGATTTAATGAAATGGGAGTTAGTGCTCATCAAATAAAACAAAAGTGTCCAAAATAATTTATAAAGGTCCAGAAACTACCAGTTTCCGATATACACGAGTATTCAAACCCTGAAACTTGGAAAGGGATCATTTCTGGACCTTACGTCATTGGAGGACATGTTTGTATGAGTTAGGGTAGATTTGCCATATCATTTTCATTCCATAGGTTTTCATTTGTGACCATGACATCTGAGACACCCTGTATGTTTGGATAGTTTTGAATCCATTACGAGTTTGTCAAGCATCTGTTAGAAAATGTCTTCCGCAATATTCCGTGCATGCAGGCATTTTTTTCGATCAGAAGCAAAACAATTTGGAAACACTATAGTTTAATGCATGTCTTAAATCTGATTTTGATATACGTTTACACGCTCCAAAGCAGAATTTCACCCAAATGTGGATGTCGTAAAATGTGTGAAGAATTCAACGTGCCTTATAACGAAAGCGAGAGGCAAAATAACGCTACAAATCTGATTAAAAACTCGTGTTTGAGGTTGCGAGGCTACAGCTGTTCGAGCCATGCAGCTGCAAGCATTAATTTGAACAGAAACAGAAATGATTGCGACCACACAGCTTGCGTTTAATGCGTTCTGGGGATATAAACGAAAGTGCATCAAAAAGTTAGAAATACTCCGAAGACTCCGCCAGACGTATATCAAAAATGTTTATGCCATTGTAATTCAATTTACGTTATATGAAATAAAAATCACGAGCAGAAAAGCAGGAAAATCAATACTAATCATGTTTCAAGTGCAATATTACGAGACGCTAAGCTAGCCCACTACAGAAGGGCCCTTTCTCTCTATAAAATATCATCTAGTTTCCATCTCTGAAGCCACATTATAGCCGCATTAATATTTTAGTGCAGTGCTTGCGGGGGGTTGCTGCCTTTTGCTTCGTGGATAAACATTATTTTTTAAATAGGGAAAGCAAATTAAAGCCAGGCATCAAAAACCAGGCTAGGTAAAAGTGACGCCATACATCAGTCTTCATTATTTTTATGGAGAATAAAAGTGGGGAAATTGATGCAAAAATTACTTCCCTCAGGATGGATTTCATAAAATCACAACGGGATTAGATTTTCATGAAATATTTGGAGGCCTTATAATCATGAAACCTGATAATACATGTGCAAGGTTCCCTCAGAGCTGAAATTTTCAACTTTCCTCCCGGATTTTTTCAGGTTTTGAAATAAATTTCCCCGCCTACCCTGATCAATGAAAATGCAAAAATATGCCATACCTGTATGTCAATGTAAGGCATGCTTTATTTATTGATTGCTAAATGAAACACGAAATAGAAGAAATTGTCATACGGAAACAGCAAATTTAGATAAGTATTTTGTAAAACTGGTAAATTCATTACAACTTCCAGTAAATCCATTTTCCCCAGCTTTTCCAGGCCGCTCCAATTTCCCTGACTTTCTTCAGGTTTGTCAGGTCTGGGGAAAACCTGATGTATACGAGTTTAGCTTGCATATGCATGGAAAGTGAACTCAACTCAGAATTCAAGAAAGATATACATCTACAACTCAAAAATTATCTCTTGAATAAACAAAGAGAAAGCCCAAAGGTGTGTCATTTTTGAAACAATGGTATCGAGTAGGCCTACCATTGTTTCAAAAATGACACACTTGGTTCTCTTGAAAACTGAAACTTTTTGAGTTGTGTTACTTCTGCAGCGAGGGCGTGATATGGTTGTGCAGAGCGATATTCAATCGTCCCTGAAATATGTGCAGTATTACACAGAACACGTTCCAGTACTAATATTTTTACTTAATTTACATACTGTAGATATGTGAACTGATCTTACACTGTTCGAAACTGATGAATTTGAAACTGCATTTCGCCCTCTGTTGCCCTTATGTTTAGGTCTTGATGTGCACGCGTGCCTGCAGTGTCCAACGTCGAGATAATGGCTACTTCCGGTAATATCTACGGTTAGGATTCAATTCGAAACAAATTATAATTACGTTTCGTTCAAAGTTCAAAAGTGAAACATTAATTTCCATTTATACACGCCATAGCAAATGCGCTAAAGCCACGAAAATTGGGAAGGGTGGTTCTAGTTTGCAATACTGCGAAACGAGCAAAAGTTCAAAATTTTATCTGCGGAATAACACATTAATTTAATCCCATGCAGAGTGCTCTTGCAATTTTCGTTAGACAAACAGAGAGATTAACATCAGTCTGTTTAACCTTTTGAACAATACGCATTTGCTCGTGAAATTATATGACAGTTAGCAGCCAACGTTTCATTCTATAGCTGGAGCGTGAAATGTCAAGAGCGAGATTAGCAACGACTGTGGTTACGTAACAGAAAATCATGTGTCACTCAGTTGCAGCTAGTCACTCTACCGAATGATGACACTTAGCGAGTAAAGTTAAATCACCAAACATCCATGAAAACATGCAGAGCGAGTTTGATGCCAACAACTGGGAAATATTAATAAGTAATATGGAGTATATATTCTGTCATAAGCACATTTCTTCAAGCAATATTGAATACAAGTATTTTCGAGGTTTTATGTAGCATGACATTTTAAAAGCATGATTAGCTTTAAGAAATTCAATAACTCGACCTACCATATCCGAGGTTCACTAACTTTCGTTGTCTGGCGCAACAGCGATTAATGACTTCGAACGATTCCGCATTTTCTTTGTTAACAGTGACCGGAGTGATTTGTTCAACTCTGACCTGGTCGTCGTTTCGATCGCTAACAATGGTTTCGGTCTCTTCATTGGTTCGCGTTCTTCTACTTGGTTGGTCTAATAAGTCGTCTATTTCGTTTAATGAAAATCCTACAGTATATTACGATATTAAAGAGTAAGAAGTCTGTTAGCGTATAAACTGATGTTATCTAACATCACTATCTTCATGGTCTAATTTTTTGTATTAAATGCTAGCAATATCACTAACAATGAATGTATAGGGTTTTGTTGGAAATTTCTGCAATATACAGGGCGAATCAAAAAGATTAGAATAATAACAAGATTTATTGAATAAATAAAAAATACCAATCCCAAATGATTGGTAACAACTTCTTCACTCACCCTGTATAATCAATAGAAAACCATGATATTTGATGGTTGACGTGGTTGATTTTATCATTCTTCCAATTCTATTATATTAGTTTAATGTATTTGTTTCCTGCAAACTCCAGCATCAAATTGAAATTGTGTTTGCATTTACTTTTTCTACTTTGAGTTTTCGCAAAATTATGAACCATCCAGAAGCTTGGTCAAAAATACGCTACGACATTAAGGGTGAGTGTTACACCTGGCCAAATGTTTTCGTAGAATTTGTCCATTTTTTCCGTTTTTGCGGTTATTTTTAATTTTTTCATTATTAAAAAGTAATATCACCCCTGGAGTA